>NW_018921679.1:193007-241241 GCF_002207925.1 Prunus avium | reverse complement strand
AGATTAATTTTGTTTTCCATTTTGTGTAATTTGGGAGGACAATGGTACTCTTTTTCCTTGATCTGATTTTCCTCCTTTGGGGGTTTTTTAAGGCAAGGTTTTAATGAGGCTATTTTTTTGCCCTCCAAACTTTCATATTGTTTAGGTGTTTGATTGATTAATGTTTTTAAATAGTTCATCATTCCTTGCTTCTAATTATATTTTTTATGTTTATAATATGAATTATGTAGTGGAAAAAAAATCAAGGGAAAAAAAATTCAAATTAAATGGGTTGGTTCTTGGGCCCGAGTATGGCACGAGCACGGGCACGAGCACGGGCACGGCACGAGCCCGGCCCGGCCCGTTTCAATTTGGACATGGGCTTTGGGCCGGGCTGGGATTTATGATTTTACTAAATGGGCTGGCACGGCACGGCCCGCTAAGCTAACTGGGCCGGCCCGGCACGGCACGAAAATGTTAAAAGCACGAGTTTAAATGGGACGGGCCGGCCCGGCACGGCCCGTTTGACACCTCTAGGCCGCAGTCGAGAGAAGCACCTTCTCGGAGGTGAAAGCAAAGTGAGCTCGCTAGGGGCCCGTAAGGACACACGACAAGTAAGCGAAGAGTTTCTCTGAACAGAGTGTAGCATGTGGGGGGAGACCATACCTGGTTGTTTTCAGACACAAAATCCTTTTCTTTTTTCCTTGGAGCGGAAATTAACGTCCTCCTGAAACTTGGTTCTTACTGTCCAACTAAAAGAAGCCTTCGTACGGACCAACATTCCTCCCTATTTGTTTTTGAAAACATTGAGCTATTTACTTTATAAGTTCAAACAAAAGTTAAATTGTGACATGCTTATCCAATTTCATGCCAATTCAAAGTTTGTTTGTTCTGTAATTGCAATCTTCAATCTCATTGCTTGTATAATTTTGTATCTTTTTGTTTACTTATTGGCCATGTATCTTGTATATGGGGTCAAATATTGTCATGGGTTTCTTAGTTGCACACAAAATTAAATGAACTTAGCTATATAGATGAGCCATTAAGCAGTACAATATTGTGTAGCTTTTCATCTAACCAAAGTAACTTTGTGCAGTATGCCGACTCATATTTTACTATAGCTTGCTGACTATCATTATATATATATATATATATATATATATGCTAATTAGAGTTCTCATTTTGTTGCTAAGCTATTATTACCTTGTAGATGACAGGGTACACGAATAGTGAGTGGTTACTTGCGCCATATAGAGGAACAAGATATCATCTATCTAAGTGGAGGGATGGAAATCAACCTAAAAATCATCAAGAATATTTTAACATGAAGCATTCATCCGCTAGAAATGTAATAGAACGTTGCTTTGGCTTGATAAAAGCTAGATGAGTTATACTAAGGAGCCCATTATTTTACCACATAAAGATGCAATGCCAAATAATCATGGTCTGTTGTATTTTACGGAACCTTATTCGGAGGGAGATGTCGACAAATCCGATAGAGCATGCAGTAGATGATAATGAAATTGCTCAAAATATGGTAGAGGGTGCTATGCTTGACACCATTGGAGCCACGAATCGAGTACATGGAGAGATTATATGCCCATGCAAATGTACAATGAGTGAACGGGAAACCAATGATTATCTTAAGTTTATATTTACACTTGTATTTCATTAAGAAAACCCAACTTCATGATCTTAAATTTGTTGTATGTAAATCATAAATTTCTAATTTTTGTAATTATTTTATAATCCATATTTAAGAACAGAAAAAAATATTTAATGTTTAAAATAATTATTTTTATAATTTAGAAATATAGTCATATCTTGGATCCCTTAGTCTCTCTTAGTCCAACACTCCTCCAAACATAAGATAAGATTAAGTTCAAGCCTCAGCCCCTGAATTTAGTCCAGTACAGTCCAATTGTGGGTACCAAACGAGACCTAAGTAACAATCACAATAGAACAAAAGAGAAGATATTCATTCATCACCAATTTTTCTATGTTTAACCAATTCTATTTACTCACAATCTACAAAAATATAGTGCACCTAATTTAATTGTCAAAAGTGCTTTTTCTTATTATTTTTTCACTTGTACAGAACCCATAGATTTTGTCACATTTTCTTGGTTATCTATCTACAACCATTTCCCAAACATGACTACACGTGCCTCACAACAACACACAAGCCTTTTAAAGTTGACATCGCGCACTTGTCTCACGTGCCATGCAGTCCAAAAGGCCTCCGTCACGTGCGTATTGTAAAGCACTCCTTGGACCCGCTTCTGCCCAATCACAGTGGCGCGTCTCAAATATTGCAAAAACAGTTTCGCAAAAACAAAACTTACAAAACCTCCCCACACGCACTCCTCTCTCTCTCTTCTCTTTCTCTCTCCATGACGTCTACGCACACACCTCCCACACTCTCTCCTCCTCTTCCCAAACCTCTTTCTCTCCTCATTCATTTCGTTCACCAAACACTAACCCTAACCCTAACCCCTTTCACTCTCGTTATTTCTGTCTCTCGAATCTGAACAACCCCAACCTCCTAAAACCCTTGACCCCAAAAAATTTCAATTTCACAGAGGGACCAATGGATTCGCAGCCAAACAACCTTTTTGAAACGGCATCGCAGCCGGATACGGGTAACGACGCCTACACCTTCCTCGAATTCAACACCCAAGGCGAGGACTTTGACTACCCGGAGTTTCGTGACCCGATTCGGTCACCTGTGGCTTGGCCCACGCCGTCCGATTCTTTATCAGACCCTACAGACCGCGACCGTGGCGGTGGAGGAGTCGGGTCAGACCACCAGTCTGATGCGTCACCGGTTTCAGCTGCCCCGGGCAGCGCCACGAAGGCCAGGGCAGGTGGGTCGGGCGGTAGTGGCGGCAATAATCAGGTGGTTGACGTGCTAGCGGGTGGGATGAGTGTCCTCAACTTTGAGGACACTGGGGATGATGATAACTACGAGTACGGCAAAGGGGATTTCACAGAACATGCGTGCCGGTACTGCGGGGTGTCGAACCCGGCTTGCGTTGTGAGGTGTAACGTGCCTTCATGTCGAAAATGGTTCTGTAATTCGAGGGGGAACACGTCCGGCTCTCATATTGTGAATCACCTGGTAAGGCTCTGCCAGTTTTCATTTTTATTTTGGGTTATTTTGTTGTAAATTTTCAGGTATGTGTCTAATGGGAAATTGGGTAAGAACTGGAAATTACGAGTGAGGAGTGAGTCAAAACATGGATGCAATAGTGGGAAGTTTAGTAGTTAGATAATATAGGGAAATAAGTGTTTATTGTTTTCAAGGGGTGAGCTTCTTGTTGCAGTATTAGTTTGGCATTTGGGGTTAAAAACATAGAAGAAAGAGGTATGACATTCACATGTTGACACAACAAAACTTAGTAAACCAGGTCACCATCAAAATTATACAGCCCTAAAACCAAATCCAAAACACACCTCCATTGTAAACAACTAAAAAAACTATCCTACAGCAGCTCCCCAATCTAATATAATTACAGAAAGTGAAAGATCCCTAAAAGTTTATATCATACAATCTAATAAAATTTAAAATGAAATTTCATATAGTATGCGTTCTGTTAAGTTGGTCCATTGACCCTTGTGTGCTGTTGAAGATCAATTTGGCTCATGTATATGTTATGTGAATTTGTTGAGATCGTATTTGTTGCCAATAAAATTCAAAAGTTCTAGTTCCTAACCCACATAATTTTCTATTATAAAGTTCCATTAAAGATAGGGCACTTAAAAAGCTTTTATGAGTCCTCTGATTTGTTTGAGTGGATGGTTTATATTGGATCACTTATATACCAATGGAGTTACCGAGGACATATGTTTAATGCAGTTTTAAGCAACCAGCATTTTGTATCATATTTTGGTGTTGTACAGAACTACATGGAGTTAGTTGTATGATAATACTTTTCTTGTGACATTCGTGTGGCTATTATATTGTAAGATTTGAGATGAAGTGTTAAATCATCCTTTTTCCTATCCTCTTTCAATTGATCTTAGCAGAAGTTGTGGACCATAACAGTTGGCGAGTCAGTTTCACTCATATTGTTTATTTTTTTTTTTACTTTTTTTATTTATTTTGCTAAGCTTTTCGACTTGGAATTACGAACTAAAGTTTAGGTCATTGTTTTTATTGTGGAGTTTGATTAAATTGAAGGTTTCAATCTCAAGGTGATGATTAAATATTTTGTATAATCATTATACACTGTCTTCTCTCTAATGTAAGGGATTGTAAGATACTCTTCTTTCCAATAGGTTAGGCATTGTAGTCTGATAACTATTCTTAAGTGGTCTGTCATGTTGGTTTTTGTAGGTTCGAGCAAAACACAAGGAAGTCTGTCTTCATAAAGATAGTCCATTGGGAGAAACGATCTTAGAATGCTACAATTGTGGATGTCGCAATGTATTCCTTCTTGGATTTATTTCAGCCAAGACAGAGAGTGTTGTTGTTCTTCTTTGTAGGGAACCCTGTTTAAGTGTTAATGCATTGAAGGATATGAACTGGGATCTGAGCCAGTGGTGTCCCCTGATTGATGATAGGTGTTTCTTGCAGTGGCTTGTTAAGGTTTGGTGTTTTCTTTCCCTACCAACAGCTACATGATTATTTTCGTTTCACTTAATGTATGCTTTTCAGTTTAGAAGATCTAAGATGTTGTGGTTTGCAGGTCCCATCTGAACAGGAGCAGTTAAGGGCGCGCCAGATTAGTGCTCAACAAATAAATAAGGTAGAAGAACTATGGAAGACCAATCCTGATGCTTCCCTAGAAGATCTTGAGAAGCCTGGTGTGGATGATGAACCCCAACCTGTGGTCTTGAAGTATGAAGATGCTTACCAGGTGATTTTATTTTTACTTTTTTTGCACCGACTGTATATGCTTCGAAACTTGAGAATGCTTAAATCGTGTTCATTTTATAACATGAACCCTTTGTAGATTATGCATTTTTTATATGGATGTCTGCTGGTATGCTGACAGTTTTCTTGTTATTGATGCAGTATCAAAATGTGTTTGCACCACTTATTAAACTTGAAGCTGACTATGATAAAGTATGGGCGCTAACCTCCTATCTTTTCCTTTTTCTTTTCTATTTATAGAATCTACGATCATTTGGCTAGTGATTAAACAATTGTCTAATGCTTATGATCTTAATTTTGTTGTAGATGATGAAAGAATCTCAAAGCAAAGACAATGTCACGATTCGGTGGGACATTGGTCTAAACAAGAAGCGTATTGCATATTTTGTTTTTCCAAAGGTATTTTCTTGCAAAATTCCATATAATTTCATTGTTAGGTTGACCATTTGGTTTTTAGAAGTATTGCACCCTTTTCAGTTCTGTCAGTATGTATCTTTTTTAAACATTCTTTCTTGTTTTGGGTTGTTGCAGGAAGACAATGAGTTGCGGCTTGTACCTGGTGATGAGCTGCGGCTTCGTTATTCTGGAGATGCAGCTCATCCAGCATGGCAGTCAGTAGGACATGTGGTATGCCTCTTTTCTATAGTTTATAATTTATTTGTGTTTTAGTTTTGTAGCACTTATTATATAGTACTCATTTACTGTTTCAGATCAAGTTAACTGCACAAGAGGAGGTCGCACTTGAACTTCGTGCCAGTCAGGTAATTTGAATATTGGTGCAGCTAATTTTTCTTATTATTTATTTTGGTGAACTTGGCAGTTATTAATCTTTATTTTACTTTTATTTTATTTAATTTTTGACAACTGGGCTTTTCTTTTTGTTATTTCGGGTTGGGCTTTTTTGTTGCTAGAGTGCCATGGGCCTTCCATTTTGAAATCAATCTCTACCCTTGTAATTTTTTTAAAAATTCCAAGTTTATCCTAGCAGCCGTCCTTCTCCTTCCTCCTTATGTATTGTTCATGGTGTATGCAGGGAGTTCCAGTTGATGTGAACCATGGCTTCAGTGTTGACTTCGTTTGGAAGAGTACAAGTTTTGATCGGATGCAGGGAGCCATGAAGGCTTTTGCAGTGGATGAGACAAGTGTTAGTGGGTAGGTTGGCTGGTGCTTTTGCTTTTTAAGAAAAGTATATGCTAAAATGTTCATCATTAGTCTTATCAAAGGACATGTTCATCATGACGGAACTTGATGTTGATTCTGTGTTCATAATTCTTGTATTGCTAGACATTGTCTTGAAATGTCAAGCATCAAATGCTTTGATCAGAGGGTACGTTAGTTAGTTCAAGTTCAGTTAATGGCTTTAATATCTCCAGATGATATGCTTTGTGTCCCTAATGAACTGGTTTGAACATCTTTGTAGATAGTTGCATATCATATGATACTTTCATTTTGTGTTGGGTAATGGAGCGCTATTGAATATGTTTTGATCGAACTTCCCGATGTAGACTTATAACAAGAACTGCACTTAAAATTTGAATTTAAACTAAGTTCTGTACATAGTGGTGGTTCAGCCTGCTCATATTTCCGAATCAGTATTTTGCTCTAGTTAGTTTTAGGTTAGGTCTCGAGATTTTACTGGGCACTGCTTGTTCCCTGTATTGTAACTTCTGTAATGCTGCACGATATTGTATGTTTGCATCTAACTTTATTGCTCTTTAATACTCTCTGTGCAGATATATTTACCATCATTTATTAGGCCATGAAGTAGAGGTCCAAATGGTCCGTAATACATTGCCTCGTCGTTTTGGTGCGCCTGGTCTTCCGGAGCTCAATGCATCTCAAGTATGATATCTTGATTATACACTAAGTTGTTCTGATTTGATTGATATGCTTGTTTAACCAAAGATTACTTTCTTTGATTCACGGAAATATGCCACTTATTTTGATTTTTGAGATGGTCACATTTGTCGGAATCCTTGGTCGAAAGGTTTAGGTTTTGAAAATTTTCATAAGTTGCATAGTTATTTTGGTTGGTGTTCATTAGCAACATTATAGATGAAGGGCCTATTAGAATCACACGTCTTATGTTATATCTGAATTGCGGTGTTTCACTAAAATGGTCCTTTGTATGCCCTGGTTTTGCATGCCTCCTCTCAGTCCAATTGGTAGCAATTTGTGTGTGTAGCTTTGTGTACAGAGAAATTTTTGGTCTCATTGACTTTCACTTTTATGTTGATTATTTTTGAGTCTGAGATCCTCTAGGACTTGTCAATACTATGTTGTGTAGCATGCTTGATACATTGGCAGACTTTGCTGTAGTGTTCTGTACATTGCTTTTATACATTATTTTTCTCATCATAAATGTCTCCTTCCTAAATATGGCATGATATCAATTTGTTGGACCTTTTCAGGAATCTTTGTTGTACATGTACTTGGTCTCTTCCAAGTGTCTTACATATCTTTATTGATAGGTTTTTGCTGTGAAGAGTGTCCTCCAGAAGCCTATAAGTTTGATTCAGGGTCCACCTGGCACAGGAAAAACTGTTACTTCTGCAGCAATTGTGTATCACATGGCTAAACAAGGCCAGGGACAGGTAAATTCCCTAACATCCTTCATTTCCTCTTTCTTTCTCACCCACACACAAATACATACTCATCTCTCTCTCTCTCTCTCTCTCTCTCTCTCTCTCTGTCTCTCTGTTTTTTTTTCTTCTCGTAATTTCTTCTTCTAGGTTTTGGTTTGTGCTCCTAGTAATGTGGCTGTAGACCAACTAGCTGAGAAGATAAGTGCAACTGGGTTGAAGGTAGAGGACCAGTTCTTTGCCCGCTAATATACCAACTCTATCCCCTTTGTTTTTGTGGCTCTTCTTGTATTGAATATTTGATTATCGTTTCTGATTGTGTACTTATCTAGACATATAATTGGATTCTTTTCTCTGATAATTTGTTGGATTAGAGAGCTTCTGTGTCATGATTTTTCTTGTTTACCTGGGTTAGATGTTGGTTTGGTTGCTGGGTTGTACAACTTTTTTCTTTTCTTTTTAGAATCCTAGATGGTGGATCCTGTGTCCACTGTTTATGCCATGGTTGCTTTCATATTTTAATAAAATCTCTGTGTGAAAGATTTCCAGGCACAGGAAATCTGAAAATGAGTGCCTAAACTCCCTTTCCTGCGTCAAATATTGCACCATATGATTTATAATATTTTATCTTTATGGTTGAAGGGTGTGGACACTGGATTCTTTTCTAATCTTTTTTCTTTCCCTTGGATTTAAGGTTGTTAGACTTTGTGCGAAATCAAGGGAAGCTGTAAGTTCTCCCGTTGAGCATTTAACCCTCCACTACCAGGTTCGTTTTGACTTGTTGGCTTCATAATAATTTGTCACATTTTGCTTTTTTTCTTTATGTTCATTTCTCTAACAAAATGCTTACTGACTGATAATTGCAGGTTCGTCATCTTGACACGTCAGAAAAGAGTGAACTTCACAAGTTACAACAATTGAAGGATGAGCAAGGTCTCTCTCTCTCTCTCTCTCTCCCCTGACCCCAATTACTCTGGCTTTTTAAATGCCTTTTTGTGTGTTATTTGTAAGTCCAAGCATGACTTAGAAAGATATGTGTATTCTGTTACACAACTACCCTTGCATGTAGGTAAAAATGAATTTGATTTTATCGATTGACATCTTTTATTATTTTTGCTATGATTATCACATTGAATCAATTTACTGCATGAAATTGTCCGTTCGTTGCCTTGAAACGCTGGTCTTGATTGTTCTGTATTTGTCCCGGTATTACTTGCAATTAGGTTTTAAGTAAATGTGTTATAGTTCTATGAACTTATTTGTATGTTTATTCAACTTGATGCTAATTACTTCCTCGAAATTTTTACAGGAGAATTGTCTAGTAGTGACGAGAAGAAATATAAGGCACTGAAGCGGGCAACCGAGAGGGAGATTTCTCAGAGCGCTGATGTCATTTGTTGCACATGTGTTGGCGCTGGAGATCCTCGATTGGCAAATTTTAGGTTCCGTCAGGTTGAAATACATCTTACATAGACAGTTCGTTACTATCAGTCACAATTAAAATACGCTTACACAATTCTATCCTTTGCTTTTAGGTACTGATTGATGAGTCTACTCAGGCAACAGAACCTGAATGCCTTATTCCTTTGGTTCTTGGGGCAAAGCAGGTACTTTGAGATATTTTTTTTTACATGTTAATGAATTTTAATTGAGAGCTTGATCTTTTAACAATTCAGTGCATGGTCGGCAATCTTATGAGAATTTCCATATTAGGTTGTTCTTGTTGGTGATCACTGCCAGCTTGGTCCAGTCATTATGTGCAAGAAAGCAGCTCGTGCTGGGCTTGCCCAGTCTCTTTTTGAACGCCTCGTTTTACTTGGTGTGAAACCAATTAGATTGCAGGTTTGTCACCTTTTATTCCAGCCTCAATACCCGTGTAGCTGTGTATAGTACCAGTGATAGTCTACATGTACTTGGCTTTTTATTTTATGAGCATCTGTTGGTTGGTCATGCATGAAATTTGAGTTCTGTATAACCATTCAGCAATGGAGAAGATGTTTCTCATTTATCTTAACATCACAACACTGAACATTCAATTTAGTATTAGGTTGAGTTGACAAAGTTGCACATCTTTTCTTGGTATTGGAAAGATTTTTGTGGTTCTCTACTCGCCCTCGACTCATATTCTTCAAGGTTTTGGAAGCTTAGTTACCAGTATTTTTCATCTTTTTTTTTTGTTTCCACATTATTTTCATTACTTTTGTAAGAAAATCACAAACTTTTTCTCTCATCTGGCACTCTCCTTTTAAATTTTATCAGATATAAAAAATTTATTTAAAAAGAAAAAATTCCTATCAATCTTGCATTTGAGTCAAAAGCAAAGTTAGCTCAACTATTTGTGTACCGCTAAGATGCTGTAAAATCAGTCTTCCAAAAAGAATAATTTTTAAATTATAATAATATATTTTCCCGTTGTCTACTTTATGAAATTTCTTGTATTTCATCCCGCAGTGAAATTGTTAGTGCATGTATGACTATTGGAGGACTGATATGTTAAGTTTTGTGATTTCAAATTTTAGGTTCAATACAGAATGCATCCAGCCTTGTCAGAATTTCCATCTAACAGCTTCTACGAGGGCACACTTCAAAATGGAGTGACCATCAATGAAAGGCAATCATCAGGGATTGATTTTCCTTGGCCAGTTCCCAATCGTCCCATGTTCTTTTATGTACAGGTACAGTAAGTGCCAGTATATTGAAACATTAGAAAAATTGTGTTAGCAAAGTTAAGTTCTGTTTTTGGCTGTTTTTTTTCTTCAACTCTTTAAAATTTTTAATTTCTCCGGTGGCTTGTTTTGGACTCATACATGTGTGTTATAGATGGGGCAAGAGGAGATAAGTGCTAGTGGAACATCCTATCTGAACAGAACTGAGGCTGCTAACGTTGAAAAGATTGTCACAACATTCTTGAGGAGTGGTGTAGTCCCTAGTCAGGTGAATCTATAATAGTCCTTTTGATTTTAGCATTTATATCTGGAGTCGATGTTGCTTTAATCTAATAATGTCAGCATTTCACAGATTGGGGTGATAACACCATATGAGGGACAACGAGCTTATATTGTGAACTATATGTCAAGAAATGGTGCTCTCAGACAGCAACTTTATAAGGAAATTGAGGTAATCTATCTAACTCATCAAATGTAGAATTCTGTTGCAGTTATCCTTGTTTTGTCGATGTTGCTTCATTGTTTATTGTCACAGGTTGCGAGTGTGGATTCATTTCAAGGAAGAGAAAAAGATTATATCATCCTTTCATGTGTTAGGAGTAATGAGCATCAGGTGAGTTCATGAAATCACTTAATGTGGAAAGTATTAATTATGAAATTAGCAAAAAGTAAAGTCATTATACACTTTTTCTCAACTCCGTGGCATGTAATTATTGTATAGCACGATTAAACAGAATGCTGGAGAAGTTAATATGAAAGATGTTTCACTGTTCAAGTTTTGTGGGACAAACAATAGTTCTTTTTAGATTATTATTATTATTATTATTAATTTTATACAAAACAAAGATTTCCAGCTTTTGGTTCTGAGATAATTTGTACTAGCTGTTTCTCATTTGAAAAAGAAAAAAGAGAAATTTATGATAGCTTTTTGGTTCCTAGCTAATACACCCCTCTTTCAGGGTATCGGATTCCTTAATGATCCTCGCCGTCTCAATGTTGCTCTAACACGTGCTCGATATGGTATTGTCATTCTTGGAAACCCTAAAGTTCTAAGTAAGCAGCCACTGTGGAATAGCCTACTGACACACTACAAGGTATTTCTTGATCTCTGTAATTATGTTATTTGTGGTTGTGTTATCCTGTTTCTTTGTTTGTTTTTTTTCCTCTGCCAGTTAATAGAATAAGAGTAAAAGGTTACTCTTCTTTTTTGAGTAAAAGCCTTTTCTGTTCTCATCTTCTCTAGAGTCTTTTTAGGTTGACCTCTGGTTCAATATATTTGTGTTCTTTCAACTTTTCTTGATTAAGTTTTGTTTCCTGTATAAAAAATAAAATAAATAAAAAAGGGAACAAGGAAAAAGATTGAGGAACAGAATACGTTTTCCACAAGCCAGAACTCGGCTTTGGAATGTGGATTGCAGGTGACGAACACTTGTGCAGCTCTGGGGAGCATATTTGTTAATGATATTTCGCAAATTTTGTTTAGGCTTTCCGCTTATTGTTGATTCTCCTTTTTTTTTTCTTTCCCTTTGTGACTTTGTCATGTTGGCTCATCAAAATGATTGTGTTATATGGGTTGATTATCACAGCATTGCATAGTACTTATGACATTTTATACATCAATAGGAACATGAGTGCTTGGTTGAGGGACCTCTAAATAACCTGAAGCAGAGTATGGTTCAATTTCCAAAGCCCAAAAAGGTATATCATTTAGCGAGAGCAGGCACACATTATTTTTACAAATTTTTTTTTTCTGTACATACACATGTTCAATTTGTGGTGGAGTTGGATCTTAATTTATGAAATCACTAATTGATGTGGAATCATGTTACGCTTCCACTAATGTTGACACAGATCTATAATGACCGGCGGCTATTCTTTGGTGGTGGTCCTGGAGTTATCCCAAATGATAGTTTTGGGTCTATTGGCTCGTCTGGCCAAAGTGCGGACAGAAGAAGTACTCGTGGTAGGGGTATGTTAATGCCAGTATCTTTCCCTTTTTCCTTCTTTCTCCCGGAATTCCAGGAATTGATACTTTTCTTACTTTTGCCGTTCCACTACATACATGATTGATGTAGTAGGGATGAAAGAGACAAGAAAACTGAACAAGAAATTGAAGACAACTTTCAACTTAGTATAAAAACTTGGGGTTAGTTGATATGGTAGGCACTTCTACAGCACGTCCTTGGACAATACTCAAAGGCTCTAGGATGAGTAGCAGGAGCAATTTGTAACTAATTATGAGCCCAAAAGACGGGTTCACTAAGTTGCTTGTTTCATGTGTATGAAGAATTATTAAAATAATCCTTTTGACAGGAGAAATTAAAATAATTAAATCTCACAAATCCAATGAGAATAAAATAAATAATTAGCCTTTAAATTCAAATTATAGTAAATAAGTAAATAAAATAAACCCATTTGATAAACATCTCCTATCCCTAAAATAACTTTTTTTTTCTTCTTGCATCCTTAATTTAACATTTATGCCAAATGCAGGTTCTTACTTGCCTCCTGGCCCACCCAATGGTGCACATAAGCCTGGGGTACATCCTGCTGGATATCCAATGCCTCGGGCACCTCTTTCACCCTTTCATGGTGGTCCCCTTTCTCAACCATATGCTATTCCAACTCGTGGAGCTGTGCATGGACCAGTTGGAGCTGTTCCTCATGTCCCTCAACCTGGAAGTCGAGGTTTTGGGGCTGGGCGTGGAAATGCAGGTGCTCCAATTGGCAGTCACCTCCCTCACCAACAAGGCACACAGCAGAACGTTGGAAATCTGGGGTCTACATTCAACTTTCCTGCCCTTGAAAATCCAAATAGCCAGCCATCTGTGGGTGGCCCATTATCTCAACCTGGATTTGTCAATAATGTTCGTATTGGTCTTTCTTTTTTCTATGTATCCATTTCTCCCCAATTCTTGTACTTTCATCTACTTGATGCATGTATTCTTATCCTTATTGTATGCAACAGATGCCACAAGGGCCAAGCCAAACATTTCGTGATGGATTTTCCATGGCGGGCATGTCTCAGGTTTTTCTCTTGCTAAACATATAAATCTTTTGATTAAGTTGTGACTTTGATATTGACTTCTTAATGTCATCTTTCATTGTCTGTTACCAGGAATTCTTAGGTGATGACTTTAAAAGTCAGGGATCACATGTTCCTTATAATGTTGCTGACTTCTCCACTCAGGTATGAAGTTGGGTTGCTTTTTTCTTTTTTGTGGTTTTATTGTATGCTGGGCCATATATTATTTGTATGCCAACAGGGTGTCTTGATCTTGGAAACTTCAGGATTTAGTTGTTTACTATCATGGTTTGGTTTAGGTATCTTTTCGACTTATTTTAAACGTCTTTCCTTAAGATTGTTAGGCTGTCCGTCAAGTGGTTTGTTGAAGAATGTTAAGACTGTTTTTTATTAGACTTATTTTGTTTTCAGTTTCTATGAATTGTTTTTACTTGGAGACAAGTTCCACTATTGTGACAAAAAACATAACAAAGAGGTTATTTCACTTGATGAGATTATCTATAGAAACGGAACTTCCCTTACCCCGTTTGTATCAACACTTCTTTCTTTCCAAAACGTGCTCAGCTTCTACATTAACAACCCTTATTATATAGTTTCACGTTTAGTAGAGTTAAAAGGGGGAAAACAGGACATACTGTTGCACGTTTTTAATTAAACCTCTACTTGCAATTACAGGACTAGCTGTGTCTTGAAAAAACTATTACTGAATTACAGGAATAGGAAAGCGATCTTAATGTATGAGTCGTCAGAAGCTTAGTTTTCACTTGTATTGCTTTTTATATTGACGTAATGCTAGCTTGCTCTGCAGGCTTCTCAAAGTGGATATGCTGTTGATTACGTTACTCAAGGCGCACAAGGTGGGTTTCCAGGGAACTTTATGAACCAGAATTCTCAAGCTGGATATTCTCGATTTGGTACAGGGAATGACTTCATGTCTCAGGTTTGCTAGTTTCCATTATTTTGTGTCTTTAATTTTTTATCATCCTTTAGGCAATTCTGAAACTGCTTTTCTTACAGGACTACATGCCTCACGGATCACAAGGTCTATTTACTCAAGTGGGCTTTAATGACCCATCTCAGGATGATGCATCACAGAACCACTATGGTGTGGCCAATGCCAATCAACTTCAGTCTCAGGTTTCTTCTTCATTCTGTTTGATAAGAGAATTATCACTCCAAAATAAACAAAATGACGTGTAGAAACATTTGGCTACTCTGCAGTTAGCAAGCCCTTTTTACTTTTTTCTTTGACTGAGTTTGGTGGGTTGGGTATATAGTCAAATGTTTACTGCATGTTTCCTCTGTTTCATTTTCAAGTCATATCTTGGCTTAGTGGTGGTTGTCCTCGCCATATAGTTGACAAGTTGGTCAACGTATTTGCAGGGATTTATGAATTCTCTGTACTCTCAGCCTTTTGCCCATTACAACACACAGCCAATGAACTTGCAGGCCCCACAACAGCAGCAGCAGCAGCAGCCACCTCAGCAGGGCCAGAGCTCCCAAAATCAGAAAATCCACTACAATGGTTAAGAGACAGTAGGGAATAATGGCTGTGATGGGTTATAGTCTTTGCATTCAGCAACTCGGTTTGTGCTCTCTTGTGTGCCCAAAGATATCTACCCTAAGTGCAGAAGATTTGCCGGTTGAGATCAGTGTGGTTATCTCCATAACCCGTAATTGATGTTCTGGATATTTGGAATGATATCATAGAGTGGGCAAATGAACATGCATGGGGTCTGAGCAAACAAGAGCGGCAAATCCAGGGCTGAGAAAGAAAAGGATAACCCCGAGTACCTGATTGGAGTTTTGTATTGTTCTGAAGAAAGGTAAAAAATGTTCAGTGAAATGAGAGCATTACATGGCATGGTTTTTGGCGAAAGGGTTGGGACAACGATGAAAGAGGCGGGGCGCTATATATGTGACTGACAGGGAAAATGACCCATTATTCATACAGAAGCAGTTTACCACAATTTTTGTACAGCGTGCTGGGGAAAGTCGCCTAACCCTTTCAGCTCCTGACATGTAATTATACTCTACATTATTATTGAAATAGACGATGATGAAATCTTGAGCAAGTGTTATTCAGTGCTTGTACTGCTCGCGGAAAGAACCCTGGTGGTATATAAAAGTGTGATATTGGTTTTCTTGTGTAATTGGCTTGATTTAAATGCTGTAGTGGTTTATATATTTGGCATGCTATGCTCGAGGTATTTCTCCAATATCTTCTTTATCAATGAGGACGAGAAATTGTGGATTAAAATTTGATGGATGGTATGGTAGTAGTTTTTAGATGTCAAATATTTTGTTGTCCCAAGATTCTCTCTTGTTGAACGTGAAAAAATGCCAAATTACAACTTCGGTCATTGTATTTCATTTTAATTTCATAAAATAGACGAAATCGACTATGTTTTGGGTTGATTGTAAATGTTTTGGAGAGACAGGTCTCTTTGCATGTTGTAATTGCATATTGCTGCATTGGATTTCGAGTGACCTTTTCTTCCGTCCTTTTCTGACCTATTCTTAAGTGTAGTATTTAGAAAGTGTGGGATTGAGGGTGACCTTTTCTAGTGGGCCGTTATTGGACTTGTCCACTCTTTTTTAGCAACCTTTTAGATAAGGGATGTCATTCTTTAGTGAGAGGGCTTAGGGGAATCAAACACGTCCTCGGGTGATTGCTCTTAACTGTTTGGAGGTTGTTTGTTGACGATTGAATTTTGCTCTTTCCAAACTTGGAAGATGCATTTAGTTCGAATCTCCCCTACCGTATTGATATGGTTGAAAATATGTCTCTTCACCATTTAAGCTCAATAATATGTAAAAATATGTCTCTTCACCATTTAAGCTCAATAATATGTAATTATACCAAAAAAAAAAAAAAGTTTTATATTTTATTTTTTAGTACATGCGATTGGGGTAGGGGGTGGTTTACACAAATAATATTCATTGGGTGCCTGGGGGTTTTGAACCTCTACCCACATGGGTGGAGGTGGAAGAACTCAACCAATTGAGCTATTGGCACATGAAAATTAGGTTTAATTTTGGGGAAATAACATATCTTTTCATTTACATAATATCCTTCTCTAAATTTTCGCTGGTTATTTAAATCGCGTAAAAGATTGTGATGGGTTTGAAAGAAAGGAGAGGATTATAACTTTCTAGGGTGTATATCCGTTCGAAATCAATACAATTTCACCAATCCGCACCCGATCAATTATAGATTGGATTATGATTTTTCCAATCAAATCCGATCACATCAGAACTTAAAAAAGACTTGAGAGGTAACGAGAGTAATTTTCTATTTTGTGTTTTTTAATCACATACTTTCTTGTTAAGAAACAAAAAAAAGACAGACCAATGGATATCTCCCTCTACAAAACCTACCCCCATTGAACCTAAGCATAAAGATCAAAATTGACAAACGATTGAACCAAACCAAATATTGGAAATCAGCAGCAACATTAGCTGCGCCAATAGTTGTAGACAAAGGGATAAATTCAAAATTTGTTGTCTTTTAAAGAGAATTACTTTCTAAGTTTTAATAAAGTTACTATCAAATCAAGTGTAGCTAAAGGGATAAATTACTATTTAAGTTTTAATTAAAAATTTAAACAGAGATAAGTATGAGCTCCCTGAAAAGACGCCTGAATCTGTTACGAAGTACAGCTCATCGAAAACGACGTCGCTTCGAGAGACTTGGACTCGTCAGAGACTTTTCTCTCACTCACTCACTCACTCACTCTGCCACTCAAGAACGAAAAGTTAAAGCAAAGAATTAAATAGTAAAAGCGAAGCAAGGAGACAAAGCACATACCATTTTCTGACTCGCACAGATAGACAGATAAAAAGCGGAAACTTCCTTTTGAATTGATTCAGTGGAATTTTCCTCTGCTGTTTTCTCTCTTGCCAAACGGTACACTTTCCATGCAATTAGCTTAACGATTGTGTTGAATTTGGAATTTTTAATTTTGCAGTGGCAGTTACGTTTGTTGGAATTTTTTTTTTTGTTGTTGTGAATTTTGGCGTGCTGGTGTTTGGCAATAGTGACAGAGAGTTTGTTGATTGTTTCTGGATTTTCTTTGTTAGAAATGCGACTTCAGAAACTGAAACGACGGATCGTCGAAAGCCTTTCCATTTTCAGTTGCTTGTATGCTTCTGTGTGTGTGCTTCTTGCATAAGTAAGTGATTGTTTAGCACCATGATGGTTTTATTTTAGTTTAAGAAATGCTTTTTTGGGCAATGAAATTGAAGTTTGTAATTGTGGTGTGGGATTAATTGGAAAGACTGGTATCTGGATATTGAATTTGGGTTGATATCTTGGAAAAGATGGGATTCGGAAAATTCTTAAAAAGAAGCATTGAATGTAGTGGTAGTATAACATTCTAGGATTTTTCTCTTATGGTATGACTATGCGAAGTGTTTATCCAGTGCGGTTGAACATAACCAACACGGTGAAATGTGCTGAAACTGTAACTAATGCATTTGTACGTAATTAAAACTATATATGTCTTTTAGGAAAGATGTAAATTTAGTCAAGTTACTCAATGTCATTGCATTAAGCAGTAGTGTTTTTGATGCGAAGCACTTTGGACTTTAATCAATAGTCAAAGAGTCTTCTTAGGTTTTTTTATATTTATTTTTTAGTATCTATTATGTACCAAGTAGGGAGTTGGGATACTGAAGGATTACTTAGAAATATCAGAAAAGACAGAAATGGTTTTTTTTTTTGGGTAAATAAATTTCAATGTTTTATAGAAACACTCAAAATAGTTTGTGATTAATGTATGTTAGGAATTCTAAATGAGGGGGAGTGAGAGTCACTGATATTGTATTATAAAAGATACGGGCCAACCATGATCAACATAATTTGAGATATCAATTTCTAAACTATAATCCTATAGGCTTTCTGTTGGTTTCCCCTTAAAAATCTAGACTACTATGGTGACTGGAGTATCATCAGTCCCTTACTTACTCTGTAAGAAGAGTATCCAGTTTCCTATTTACATCAGTTCTTTAGGCTTCAGGGATGGCTCTCTATGGACAAAATAATAAACGTCTAGCGTTGTTAGGGGATTCTTCTGAACAGAATTGCTGTTCAAACAATGCAAATGGCGTGGCAGGTAGATCAGACACAGTGAAGCTGTGATTCTGTAGCAATAAAATATGAAAATACAGATAGCAAAGAATAACAATGAGTTACCCAGTAGGGGTGAGTGGAAATATGGGTTTAAACATGACAATTGCAATGTAGGTCATATGCACTTTGACCAACTCGGTTTTGGACTGGATTATTATCCAATAAACAAGAGGGAAAAAAAATTATCCAATAAAAAAGATATTTTTACATTCCTTGATTCCAAGGTCATCTTTAACTTAATGGTCATAGTTGCAGGACAATAGTCAATGTTAATGCACAGTAGAAGTGGCAATGTTCCTGAAGATGATATGATGAACCTGATGTTCCAGTCAAAAGTGTGCTACTTTACTGCCTCCTGAGGCTGGCTTGAAAAGTTAGATTTATATTCAATCCAGATGCATATGACAGAAATGTTAGTATTCTGTCACTCTGAGTGGTAATGCCTCCTTCACAAATGAAATGGTACCTTTGGTGTTGCATTCTGGCGGGGCATGTTTGGATATCTGCCGTTTCTCTTACTTCAGGGCAGTACAGAAGCACAGCCAATGGTTCAGAAGACTGGTTGCACAATGTCAGCTCGGATATAATAGAAGGTTTTCAGAGAAGCACCTCAACTTATAAGGTTGCAAAGTTATCATCCCCGTTAAATGATTCTGTATCTTGTGAGGACCTGGAAGGTGTTGGATCATTCAATACTACATGCTTGTTAAACTCAAACTTGAATTTCAGTTCTGATCTTTACATATATGGTACTGGAAACCTGGAGATTCTCCCTCATGTATCAATTGTCTGTCCAATTGAAGGCTGCATGATTACATTTAATATGTCAGGAAATGTTAAAATTGGTCAATTTGCTGCAGTAGTTGCTGGTTCTGTAGTTTTTTCTGCTGCCAATCTGACTATGGAATATAATTCTTCTATAAATACAACATCTTTGGGTGGATTACCACCTTCTCAAACTAGTGGAACTCCAGTGGGCTATGATGGAGGTGGTGGAGGGCATGGTGGCCGAGGTGCTTCCTGCTTGAAAAATAATCAGTCAAGTTTTTGGGGTGGTGATGTTTATACGTGGTCAACATTGTCCGAGCCGTGGAGTTATGGGAGTAAGGGTGGGGGCTTATCTACTAAAATTCCATTTGGAGGGAATGGTGGAGGACGTGTCAAGCTTCAAGTGAAGGATATGCTGTATATGAATGGGTCTGTAACTGCAGAAGGGGGGGACGGTGGGACAACTGGCGGAGGAGGATCTGGTGGAAGTATTTCTGTACATGCTGTAAAGTTGTGAGTACATGCCTTTTAATTTGATATTATGCTTATGCTTTCTTTAGGGAGTGGGTGATGTACAAACCGGTTTAGGTGCTTGGTTCCTTTTTTTCCTCAGTGGGAAAAGAAAGTTCATATGAAAAATTACACAATGGCAAAAGGAGGACAATAGTTGACCTAGGAAAGAGAAACCAAGAAGCATAAAACAAAGCCACACTCAATACAAAAATCCAGCCCAATCAAAAGTGAATTTCACTAAGGGGAGCATCATAAAGTGCTTAGAAAAAGACCATAAGTATGACCACAGCTCTTCCACCTCTGCCTTCAAAAGTTGTTCTGTTCCCTTACATCCAAATCACCAAATTTGAAAACTCCGCAGCCCCATAATACCTTAGCCCTCTTCCCACCTCCAAAGCCCGCATACCTTTCACTCAATAGATTGAACACAGCTAAAAATGCTAATCGATTGGCATTCATATAGAGCTACATTAATACTGAAGAAATTGTTTGTCATATTTATCATACACTTCACCTTCAGTTTAAAGTTATATCAGTTCCAAATCAATGAGCAGTTCATCAGTACCTTATGGGATTAACATTCTTTCTTCTTATTGTAAGGAATATTGCATTTTTTTTTTCCTTGGGAAAGTTGGTGGATAAATAATTGAAACTTTTATGCATTTAATTACTTTGAAGATTGTATTCAAACTAAAAGAACTTCTCTGAGTTTCTTCAATTGCTTGCATTTTGTCCTGTGACATAGGAAGGGATATGGTACCATAAGTGCTGCTGGTGGAAGAGGATGGGGTGGAGGTGGCGGTGGAAGAATATCACTTGATTGTTACAGCATACAAGAAGATGTAAAAGTCACTGTGCATGGTTTGTACTGATTACACATCTGTATCTAGTAGTTGCAGCAACAATATTTGAATTTGATATATATTTGGTTCTTATGTTAGAGTTTTAAATATATTTATCTGATGGTTCTTATGTTACATCTGTGTTATGCTGATTATTGCTATATCTCTTTTTGAGTCTAATATTATCAGTTCCCATGCATGTAGTATATACACTTATAAATGCAGGTTTACGTTTACATTTTCAACTTATCAATTAATTTTTTTTTTGTCTGCAGTCTTGGACTATACTTCGTGGAATATGCTCTTTCTGTTAGAAACATGCCTGTACTTTTGCAAAGCTATTCTAGAAAAATGGAGCTTTGAAATTTATTATGGTTTTATTATGTCAGGTGGTTTGAGTATCGGTTGTCCTGGGAATGCTGGAGCAGCTGGCACATACTTTAATGCAGATTTACTTAGTTTAAGGGTTGGAAATGACAATATCACAACAGAAACTGAAACCCCTTTGCTCGACTTTCCTACCAGCCCGTTATGGTCACATGTTTTTGTGGAGAATAATGCAAAAGTGTTGGTTCCACTTCTTTGGACTAGAGTTCAGGTTGGCAAATTTAGTCTTCTCAAGTAATTAATAATTTTTCATGAGTTGATTTCTATACTTCTGCAAAGAATCTTTTTGCCATGGTTGGACAAATATATATTGCAAAAAATGTGGCTTCATAACATTTCATTGTGGGATCTCCCTTGTTGTAACTTGTTTGGACTTGATTATGGCACCTGTTTTGTCATCTTAAATGCCAATCAGGACATTACTGCATTTCAAATGAAGTTTTCCATTTGTTTCTTTTTTCTTTCCTAGGCATCCTGTGGGAAACTATTTTCTGCATTTCATGTAGCCTTGCTGTTGATAATTTATGAATGTTGAATGGTAATATTCTCTAGGTTTTCAAGGAAGAAAGTAGAGGGAAAAAATGGATATGAAGAAGAATTTAATGAAATATATTATTGATCAACCAAAGAAGAATCCAACCGCATTCCTGTTACATTAGACTTTTCTGGGAACTTGTTTAGGTATACAAAATGGTGCTGCAATTTTACAGCATCTTTGCAAAGACTTAACTAATTGTAAGAATGGCTCCATTTTCTTAACTATGTTATTGTTGACTTCAATGGCCTTTGGGCCTAATATCACCTCTATCTGGATAACAGAGATGAATGGTGAGTTTTAAGGTTTAATATGTGTGTGTTGTATGTTTCAGTTATACGAACATGAAAACAAGATATGATAGCATACGGCTGTATGAAAAATCTCTAAATAATAGTATACAGATACGTAAAGGATACAAGAATTAATTAATACACATATAAATATGTATTTTATATGCCTTAAAAAGATAACAGTAATATCTATTGATTCCATTCCATTGTTCATGCATCGTGCTCACTCTATAGTGTGAGCCCTTATACATTTGTTGACAATAATGCACTTGAATGAAGTTTTTGCCACAGCTCTTATTTATATATGTTTTTTTCCTTGTACCGACCCTTAATTATTATTATTATATTTAAATTACAGACCCTTATTTCTTTAATAATTTTCCAAAAATACTCCTACCTTGTATCCTAGGCGTATCCACATTGTATGAGTCGCATATCGTTACCATATCCCAAAGTCAAACTTTCCAAGAAGCCAGCGGATATGTATTTGGAATATCAGGTGTGTATCCAGCCATATCAGGGGTGTATTTGTACCTGATACTCCATACCTAACTTTTTTGGAGTATCCGTCCTTCGTCGGTGTGTGTGTCTAGCTATTGTTGATCAAGTTTGCAAGTAGGAATGAAGTTAAGAAATATTTTCCATTGCTATTATTGACCTTCAATGGCTTTTGGGGCCTAATGTACTTTATCTCAAGAATAAGGATGAAGGGGGAGTTCCGAGGTTCAATCCTACTTAAATGGAAAGGTTCGCTATCTTTTGCACTTGTAGATATTTTACAGAAGTTTTAACTTATATTGTAGGAAAATGGTACTTGATCTAAAGTTGAAAGATACTTTTAGGGAGATGATATAATTTAGGTACCTATTGTGTTTTTCTGGGGACCTCTTTGTGGAGTTATAGACTTATGGTATTTCCTAAACCTGCTAGTTGGGTCCATTATCTAAGGCTAAGCTCCTAGCACAGCAGTGCTTCCGTGGATGCATAGAGAACTTAAAACTGTGGGGAACAGTGCTTAATGTGGCCTTTGGGAACTAAAACTATAGGGGTTGATTGAAATTATGCGAAGGGGACAATGGACCTGATTCAATGAAGTCGGACACAGGGTGTGTGGTGTTTAAGACTAAGTTGCAATAGGTATTGAAGAGGTTTTGAAAACACTTTCGTATTTTGGTGATCTTATACATTGTCCTTTCTAAACATGAAGTTGCTTCATTTTGTAGACATTTAAAATTTGGAACTAAGAACCTGAAAAACAGTCCTTTCTTACTATGGGATATGTTTCTGTCATGTTAGAAGTACCATGGCACTACCATAGAATTGGTCAAGAAGTGATGGATTTACAAGTATTACATGTTTTATCTTTTTTATTTCTATAAGTGAATTCCTTCATTTTGTATGCTCTATCCAGAAGATACATGCACTTATTTTTGGTGTGCATCCTCTTTGATTGTGAAGGTGAGAGGCCAAATTAGTCTATACCGTGGGGGCAGCATCATCTTTGGATTGTCCGAGTATCCAATTTCAGAATTTGAGCTTGTTGCTGAAGAACTTCTGATGAGTGATTCCATCATAAAGGCAAGCAGCTATCATAGCATTTCATTTTCCTTTCTATTTATCAATGTTCTTAGTACAAGCAATTGTCTAAACCCTTGATGCAATCAAGCCAAGGAAGGTGAGACAGAGTCATTGTCTAACTTGTTTGAGCTTGGTTTCATCAAATCTCAATCAAGCTTGAACTGAATAATTATGGATGTGCTTGAACCAAAGCTCAAGCTTCCTGGGAAAGATGAGGATCACACACATACATTTCAAGGCTGAACTCAAGTTCAAACTTTTTTGTGGTTCTTCAAAATTTCACCAACGTAAACTTTTTTATGGTACCTAACCAAGAAAGTCAAAAGCAATAGGATTACCCTAGGGATTTCCTCGATGAAGGATCAAACTTCCTCTGGCTAGTCGTAGGTTAAACCCGTTCTAGGTGGTTGTTCTACGTTGTTTCATTAGATTTTTCTGTTTGAAATCGGCATGTCATCCTGGAGCTATAGAATAATCATGTTTGCCTGTGGTATAAGCTTACTCGAGTGCTATTCATGAACAAATTGAGAGTTTAGTCTTGCTCAATTTCACTCGTTATGTCAAGAGGAGGGTTTTACCATATGTTCGTTGCTTTTCTTTATGAGGTGCTACTTTGATATTAAAGAACTTGGCGGGTTGGTGCTGTGGGATCTTTGTAGAATTCTAATTCCCGGCTCTGAAGTTTCTCTTATTTTCTGTAAAGAGTCTAAAAAAGGTATCTTAATATAAATGAAGGTTTTTGGTGCATTTAGAGTTGCTATCAAGATGTTACTCATGTGGAACTCCAAAATTCAAATAGATGGTGGTGGAAATCCCATTGTTACTGCTTCAGTCCTTGAAGTCAGGAATCTGATTGTTCTGAGGGTATGATGGTCTGAACCTCATCCTTATTTATATTTAATACTCATTGTATTTTAAACCTTTCGCCTTTTCTTGGTAGTTGAAAAGTGGAGTTGATACATTGTGTTTTGCAGCAAAACTCTGTCATTAGTTCAAATACAAACTTGGGTGTATATGGCCAGGGACTACTGAAGTTGACTGGTCATGGTGATGCAATAAAAGCCCAGAGGCTCTCCTTGTCTCTCTTTTATAACATCACTGTAAGCCTTTGTTTCTCTTGTAGTGTTAGATGTTTTAGCTCTTTTGTTCTGTGACCTTCTTGGCCACTTCTGCTGTATCCTTTTAGTTTTCTTCAATAACAGTTCGTTTCTTTTAAAAAAGAAAATTTATTTCTAATTGCTTCTATGCTGATTTGAAAATAGCAAAGAGCTCATAGATTTGAAAAAAAAATCCTGTTTGCCCATGGGTTTTTGACAACTATGAAAAAATTATACTTACACATTATTTCTTTGTTGTCATCATTTCATCATCTCATCTTATCTTGTCTTCTGAAAGCATTGCATGACATTTTCAGAACATGCAACTACCATAGTGACTGCTTCCACTAATGCGTTAAATTTTTTATACAATTCCAAACTACCTTTCGAGAAGTTTTTGTTTATATGTTTTTGGAATGTGACATTTCGGCTATCAGTAACTATTGTATGTTTCTTTCTGGTGGCTCAGTTTTTTTTCTTTAATTCTGGCCAAAATGGATCTATTTGTAACCTATTCTGCTGTTACTTTGTCATGCGTTTCCTTTTTATGGTAGTGAAACTGTAGAATTCCATTTGGACAAACTGCTTTACAAATTTTCATGCTTCTTACAACAGGTTGGTGCTGGTTCTTTACTTCAGGCTCCATTGGATGATGATGCTAGCAGAAACGTGTGAGTATGAAGTTTAGGGTCTTGTTCCTCTGTGCTTGTGTTTTCTTCCCTGAGAATTTTTTTGACTTTTTTTTTTGTGAATTCAATTTTGTAGGGTAACAAAATCCCTTTGTGAGAGTCAAGCATGTCCATTGGATTTGATTACTCCACCAGATGATTGCCATGTTAATTATACACTCTCCTTTTCACTTCAAGTAAGATTAAGAATTTTATTAGAGATTTATGGAGAGATGCTAAAGCATATTGGAACAGAATACCTGCTTTATTGTAATTTTAATCATTTTCTTAAGCATGATTTATTTTTAATGTGTAAGGTACGAAGTCTTTATTTTATGTATGCCGTAGACTTCTAGTCAATTTTTTTTTTTTGTTATTCTCTTTTGTCAAATTAGACTTCTAGTCATTTAGATAGCAATCATAGAAAATTAGTTTCTACTGGGAATCTAACCTTCCTGTTGGCTTATCTTATTGGTATGTTAAGTTTCATGGGTTCATAATCTAAATTATAAGGTTATTTTGTGTGGCTTTTCCAAATTGTATACAGTTGGACAACCTGCAAGAGCTATTCCCATTTCAATTTTTCTTTTTTCTTTCGATAATTATAAAGCAGGAGACTGGTCCAAGTTTGCCTGGACTTCCATTTCTGGTCTGGATGCTGATCATGAGTTTTACCACTACCAAAACTTTCTTTTATGTTGGTTACTTTCTTCAATTTTTGGCTTCAACTCTTGATTGAAATCAACTCTTTCTGATCGGTTGATTACCCATAGAAGTATCAACTTGTGGGTTCACCGTTATTGTTGTTCAAAGTACATTTGTGTTTCACATTTTGTAGATTTGTCGTGTTGAGGACCTTCTTGTTGATGGTGTCGTGAAGGGAAGTGTAATTCACATCCACAGGGCGAGGACTATTATTGTAGATACTGATGGCCTGATCACTGCATCAGAACTAGGTAAAGGAGGTTATTCTAGAGCTAAGATGTGAAATGTTTTACGCATTTGATTAAATCAAAACCATCTATTTTCAGGTTGCAGTAAAGGTATTGGAAGTGGAAACTTTTCAAATGGAGCTGGTAGTGGTGCTGGACACGGGGGAAGAGGGGGCTCTGGATACTTTAATGGGAGGGTGTGCAATGGTGGTAATGAATATGGCAATGCTGATCTCCCATGTGAATTGGGGAGTGGAGCTGAGGGTCCCAGTCCGTCATATGGGAATGTGGTTGGAGGGGGAATGATTGGTAAGTTTTCGAACATATAAAAAATTGTTGGCACACATCTATGGCTTAAATTTTGAGAATAGTGGTAAACCAGCAAACTTTTTCATAGTGTCATGAAATCTTGACTTCAACTCACTGCTATTGCAACCTCCCAACACAAGCTGAACTTCACATGTTGGGCTCAGGTGTTGTGGAAAGACGCCTATATGTGAGGGGAGTGTTAGAGTATAAAATTATTGTTGGCCCACAAAGTAGCACTTAAGTTTTTGGCAATAGTAGTAAACCAGCAAACTTTGTAACTAAGCAATTTCAAAACCACCCTTTATTCTTGCACTGGAAAAAGAAAAAGGAAGACAGTTGTTTTAGAAACCAGTAACTACGGGAAATATTCAACTCCAATAATAAAAGTCTTGTACAGGTAAGCATAACCTTATTAAACTTTCTAAGGTGCTTAATATAAAATGTCAAATTTTAGGACCATAACCAGATATGCTCTTCCAGAACCCCCTTTAGTGGGAACAATGTTTTCTAGTGACATGCAATTGGGTGTTGAACTGCTGATGAACAAAAACCAAGTGGCTGCAACTATGAATTACTAATTTAAATATATTTGACATTATACTTGGATCATACTTACACTCAATTTCATGCTGGTTAGTGATGGGATCCATCCAGTGGCCACTCTTAAAGCTTGAAGTCTTTGGAACATTGAGTGCTGATGGCCAAAGCTTTCATAAAGCAGCCAGAAATGGTAATGGTACTTTGATTGGCGGACTTGGTGGAGGTTCAGGTGGGACAATCCTTATTTTCCTTCAAGAGCTTGGATTACTTGCACATAATTCATCTTTGTCTGTTGCTGGGGGCAAAGGTGGTCCTCTTGGTGGAGGTGGGGGTGGGGGTGGAAGAGTTCATTTTCATTGGTCTAAGATAGATTTCGAGGATGAATATGTTCCGGTTGCTATTATAAGTGGCTCCATTAACAGCAGGTATGATTTGGTGTCTTTATAATTTTCATAAATCTAAGATTGTGCTGCTATCAGTTCTTTGAATATCCTTTTTGGATATGGGGGATGTGTTTTCCTGCTTTTTGGTCAAATATATTTGTAAAACATTTTCTTGATACACTATCACTTCCTTACCCAATTTTCATGCATGATTTTGAATGCCAGATGCTCTGGGGACTTTCATAAAATACAGAAACTCCTTCTAAGAGAATACTTTCCTCATAGAGGCTTATTCAACCATTCAATCATGTTACTGATTTTCAAAATAATAAAACGTAAAAAAGTTTGTCTGATATTGTAGTTTCTCAGTTTTTTATTTCCATCATTACCCTTGGTCATGGGAATTAAATGGCTAAGAGTATGCATTGAATTTGACAAGTACCTGGTTTTCTGTTCTGAAGACTATCACTAGCAGCTTAGCTATTACTATAAATTTGATTAGGTTGCTAATTACTAGTGGTAACAGTCTGAGTTGACCAAAACAAATAGAGCACCCTTTCTACTACTGCTTCGACACCAACTTGCTAGTACGAAAGAAGAGTTTACATTACCTATTTGACCAAGGAACTTTCCCTGGTGGGGGCATGATGATACAAGATAGAACACTAGTATCACATACAGTGACAATCTTTCTCCCAAGCAGAAAATAAAAGTAAATTACTGAATTTTAAAAGAAAAAAAGAAAAAAAGAAGAAAATATTTCTGATCAAACATAGTATTTTAGTTGATTAAGTACTTATAGAATGATAGTCTTTATGATGAAAGAGAAGATCATGTTTACGTCTGCTTTAAGGTTTCAATCTGATTTTCTGTCTACATGATTCTGATGGGGTTATAGCACATGATAGTTCATGCCTTCCATTTCTTATGAAATTGGCATATCATACCTCATCCCCATATTTGCTAACAAATTGTTCCTAGATTTGAATTGTTTTCTTAGCAAATCCCTTACCTCGAGAGCTTGAAATTGTCACAAAAGTCTGGATATTCTCATTATCCCATCTTCAGAAGAATAACTTATTATAAATTATCAAAAAAAATTTACCTAAAAACCCGTCATTTGGTTGCCCTCTTAACCTATACTAAAAATATCTGCAAACTTGCTTTTCTTTTTTAATTTTCAAATGTTATCTTTTAAGTTTTTGTCAGACTACATACAGACTGTTCTTTTAAGCCTACTGGGATAAGTATGGTTGAGGGTAGAATTCTCATCTTTCAACAAATGTTACTTGAATAGTTTTTTCTTTTATTTTCTTAATAAGCCGTGGTATGAAAAGAACTCAATAATGGCAATTTAATTTCTTGCTGATCTCTGTTAGTGGAGGTGCTGGGGATGATGGAGGTCATCATGGAAGCGATGGAACTATCACTGGGAAAAAATGCCCAAAGGGCCTTTATGGAACCTTCTGCAAGGTAATTTTCATTTGGTATTTCATAATGGAATATGTCTCTTTTCTAGTATAAATGGTTCTGGTATCAAACATAGAAACCTGTGCACGTTCATGCTACCCCTTATTTCGATATGTGCATCAGTTTGTGGTGTAAAATGGTTGTGTCAGCCATTTAAGTTAGGCCCAATACGCTTGTGGCATGCCATGCTTCAATTGGTCTCACTGTGCTTTGAAACAAGCTGTGAGTTTCTGTTTTTGTTGCTTAATTCTGGTTTAGTATAAAGTTTTCATTATGGTGGGAATTTTGCTTTCCAACCTCACTAAACTGGCCTGAGCCGAACCGGTCAGATTGGACCAGTGTGCCACCTTTGTGTGGGTTTGATCGAGTCAATATTTGTTTAACTCATCAAAGTTGGTTGGCGTTGTCAATATCTGAACCAATAGGACTCACTTAAAAAATATTTGGGTTTTGCGTTTGTCCTATCGTGAAACTTGGACCTCAAAAACACCCACATCCTATGTGCCACTATGTCTTTGTGTACAAAGAAATTCAAAGAAACCGCTACTGACAGACAGGACAAACAGCTGGGTCTTTTTCTTGACCTCAGGCTTGACTTCTTCTTGGACTCCTTTCCTATACTATTGGCCCCTGCCCTTCCAGTTTGAAGTCAGTCAAGACATCATTAAGGAATTGATTGAACCCTTGGGCGGAGTTAGGCTGGGCGTCGTTACAGAACATTTCTTATATCCAAGAATTTCATTATTGATTGAATTGGGTTCCATGCAAGTCTAAATCCTTCTTCCTATCTTTCCGTCCGCCAAAGTGGTGCTGGCCAAAACACTTGAGGGGAAGCCACTTAGAGTCTTTGCAACATAAACAAATTATCATTTTAAAGGTTATCCTGTTATTATTAATATCCTGTTTGATCAATGTGAGGTATATCTGCTATATCTGTTTTCATTTTCTTTCTTTTTTTAAGGTTTTTGAGGATTGTGTTCTGTTACAGGAATGCCCTGTTGGCACATTCAAAAATGTTGATGGTTCTGATGCACATCTTTGTACTCCTTGTTCTGTTGATCTTCTTCCAAGTCGTGCTGAGTTCATCTATGTGCGAGGTATTTTGATGAACATATTTTATCTTTTATGTTTGATTCTCTCTCTCTCTCTCTCTCTCTCTCTCTCTCTGTGTTCCCAAATGTAGTTTTTTGTATTATTTTAATATTGGCTCTCAGCTCACGAAAAGGTGCACACTTGCTGTAGGTGGGGTGACTCAGTCATCATGTCCCTATAAATGTGTATCTGACAATTATAGGATGCCAAAATGCTACACACCTCTCGAGGAGCTTTTGTATACTTTCGGGGGCCCCTGGCCTTTTGCAATTTTATTGTCATGCATTTTGGTGGTTCTGGCTTTGTTACTAAGGACTTTGAGAATCAAATTGGTTGGTTCATGTTCATATCACAGGGCTGGTTCAATTGAACAGCACAGTCATCATCAATACCCGTGTCTTCTTTCCCTATCTGAGGTATACAACAAGTATTCCTTTATTTCAAATTATGCTTCCGCAGCTATGATTTGATTGCCTTGCAGAATTTTTGACATGTTTATTTTTTATTTTGTAAATAATAATATTAGGTACGGGGAACCAGAGTTGAAGAAACTCAAAGCCATGTTCATCGAATGTACTTCATGGGTCCTAATACTTTCAGAGAACCATGGCATCTTCCTTACTCTCCTCCTAATGCAATCATTGAAATTGTGTAAGAAAATTACTGAACTTAGAAGTCTATGCGATATTACAATTGGATGCTAATATGACAGCGATATTTTTTTTGAGGAATATGACAGTGATATTTTGGATTAGTATATGTGATTAGGTATTGGCCATTGATATCAGTGCACCTGAAACCAAGAAAACTTATCTAACCTGTTGGTTCTAATAATTTGGTTTGAAAGTTTTTCTTCCAAGATACTTTTTGCCTTAAAAAATAACGCATGTTCTCTTAGAACTAATATAATTAGTTAATTGTTAGTCCAAGATAATGGTTTAATTGAAAGCACCACTTAGGTTTGCATCTACTTGTTCTGTCTAATATGTAACAATATTTATTTGTTTTTGCAACCCCTTTTTTGGGTTACAGATATGAAGATGCATTTAACAGATTTATTGATGAGATCAATTCTGTTGCTGCATATGATTGGTGGGAAGGGTCTGTGCATAGTATACTTTCAGTTCTCGCATACCCTTGTTCCTGGTCCTGGAAACAGTGGCGGCAAAGAAATAAAGTTCATCGCCTTCAGGAATATGTGAAGTCTGAATATGACCATTCATGTCTTCGCTCTTGCAGATCTCGAGCCTTGTACAAAGGGATGAAGGTTTTACTCTTTCTACTAAATTTCCTTCCCAGTAAATTTTGTAATTACACTTATTATCGTAATCAATCATTGTCAAGCTTCATATTCGTACTTGGTAGGTTTCTGAGGTTCTCTTTGGAGTAGACAATTTACATATGGTGGCATCTTAAAATAGATGAATTTATAAAATGCAATTTAATACCATCAACTAAGTGTGGACCTTTTACTATCTTGCTTTATACATCCATCTCTAATGTGGACAGTTTCAATGTATTCCTGTTTCTCTAATTGCAAGACGCATGCACGTTTCACTTTTATGCTATATGTGTGACATATCCCGATAATGGGTGACACAGACATCAATTTCATGCCATTCTTGCCAAGAACTCATTCCTTTCACTACTTCTTGCCAATCAAGCATTGGCAAAAGTTTCATTCACTGGTGAAAAAAAGAAAAATGGTACAAGGTCTGAAAATGAAAATAAATTATACAGTAGTTTATTTGTTGTGAAAGTTTTGCCAAAAAGAAAAAGATGAAAGAAGATAATGTGTTCAGTTGGCAGGTTATTATTCTGACCAAATAGAAAAGGTTAACAGGTGATTATAACACAGTTTACATGTCATAAAGTGTTGTTATTAACCCAGTATGATTACCAAGCCACATAACTGATATCCTTGGTAGTGAACAACGGAGCAAGTACTGTTGTGTTAGGCTACCACAAAAATAATTATTAAAATTCAGTTCCCAATGACTGTTTGGTCTAGTGGCATCAATGTTTTCAAAGGCGTGGGCACACCTCATAGCAAGGTGCAATGGAAACAACCCAGAAGCTCAGTTGTTTCACAAAAGTACTGAAAGGCATAAGCCTTTTGGGCTTTATAAATGAAAAATATATATATTACCCATGCCAGAACGATGCCGTTTGGAAGGGGTAACTTAAAAAATAAAAAACAATGTGGAAAGAAGAAGCATTCTGCCTCCTGATAGTGGACAATTACCATCCCACGTTGATTCCTTAGATAAAGATGATAGTGATATTAGCTTGAATGAAGTCTTATTGATGAGGATTTGGATAGATAAGCGTATTTTCTCTTTTGGAGCTGCTTTTTATGTTTTTGTTAATGATCTTATTGGATGAGCATTATCATTGTTGGGATTCTTATTTAAGTTGGATGATCATAAATATCATATGTTTTATGAATTACTATTAATATGTATTTTTTTTTCTTCATATATATTATTTGTGTAGAAGTTTTAAAAAAATAATAATAATTTGAAAGTCTTATGCCGCATGGCTTACATCTTGTCTTGCAAGACCCAAAATGCCTCGCATTAGGTGCATTTGCCTCTGAACACATTGAGTGGCACTAATCTCCACTTTGCTGGAGGTTCTGAGTTCAAACCTCACAGACTGCATTTGTTGAGCAGAAAATGTTTGGAGTTCACATGGCTATGCCTTAGTCTGTAATTGCATCCTCGTTGGACTGGGTGGCTGGGGGAATACAGAAGTAGGAGGTTTAAAAGGTTATGCCTCTTTTGTTATGTAGATTGTTTGGAAGAGGGCAGGAAAAGAGATGAACGTTTTACGGTGTAAAAACAAACATTGAATCAATGAACTGTTGCTGTCAAGGTCTCTTTTTGAATGGATGGGCGGGTTGCATTTCCTTTTCTACTTTGTCAAATTTCCTTTAGAAGGTTAGTTAGGGCTTGTTGTTTCTCTTTTCAATTTTTCCTTTTTTGGGTACTTTGGACACTTACTGCATACCATAGTATCCTTTTCTTGACGTAAATTTTACTTACCAAAAAATAATAGTTTCTAGCAATTCATTTATGTTGAGTTTTCTTCACAGGTATTGAATGATATGTAAAATTTCTTCTCTGTCTCATCTTCATAATTGAAATTGATGCAGGTTGGAGCAACACCAGACTTAATGTTGGCATATATTGATTTTTTCCTTGGTGGTGATGAGAAGCGTCTAGATATGGTATCAATCATACAGAAGAGGTTCCCCATGTGCATAATTTTTGGTGGTGATGGCAGCTATATGTCACCTTATAATCTTCACAATGATACGTTGTTGACCAACCTCCTTGGCCAGGTCTGTAGTTTCACGTGATAAGTAACCTACTGATTATTGTTTTGTTATACATATCCGATGTAAATCATGTCATTCTATTCTCAGCATGTCCCAGAAACTGTTTGGAATCATTTGGTTGCTGGTTTGAATGCTCAGTTGAGGATGGTGAGGCATGGATCTATCCGTTCTCACCTAATTCCTGTGATTAATTGGATGAATAGCCATGCAAACCCTCAACTTGTGTTTCATGGAGTAAGAGTTGAGCTTGGGTGGTTTCAAGCAACAGCCTCTGGTTATTATCAGCTGGGAATATTGGTAGTGGTTGGGGATTATCCACTTCAAAGTCTGCATCAGTCTGATATGGGGGATAACGAGCTACCAAGGTAACTTTGATTATTTGCACTTACATTTCTTTTTTAAGAGCATGCGCTGATTGCTCATATACACCCTGGACCTCCAATTTTTGCATGCTTCAAAACAAGTGTGATGGGCTTATCCATTTTTCCATTTTAACACACTGTTTCTACAACCAATTAAGAATGTTAGTGTTCATTAAGAATGTTTTCATTCTTGTAAGACTTGCATGGCATGGATAAAAACAGAGAAGTTTTTTATTTTTTCCTTTTCTGTTCCCTTCTTATTTCGTTATTGTTGGTAGGCATAAACGTCTGACTGCACTGATATCCTTTTGGGGCTAGAAAATATAGCAGCTTGAACCCTTAGAATGCACAAGTGACTGATTCCTGAACCCTGCATGTATTGTTTAGCGTAATGATTATTGACTAAATTGTTAATTCTTTATCTAAAATCAGGTCCAATGCTGCATGCACAAGAAAATGTTCAAAGCAGATGCAACAAAGTTGGCCATTTGTAGGTCATGCATTATCTGTTAAAAGGATAACTGGAGGGATTAATGGAGGTCTTATAAATCTTACTACCTTGAGATCTTTGGATTATAAAAGGGATTTCCTCTTTCCACTCTCTCTCTTACTGCACAATACAAGACCTGTTGGTCGTCAGGTACTTCAATTAGATTTTTTATTGTATTTAAAATAGGCACAATTCCGATGTCATTCAAGATATAATATAAATGCATGTTTCAGGACACCCTGCTGCTGCTGATAAGTTTCATGCTGTTAGCAGATCTTTCTGTCACCATTCTTATGTTACTTGAATTCTATTGGATATCTCTTGGGGCTTTCCTTGCTGTCTTGCTTATACTTCCTTTATCCCTTCTCTCTCCCTTCCTTGCTGGATTGAATGCCTTATTCAGTAAGGAACTTAGAAGAGCTTCACTTGCTCGTGTATATGCATTGTGGAATGCTACATCGCTTTCTAATATTGTAAGTAATACAGCGCTTGAAATATGGTTTAGCATAATTGCTTTTTGAAATTTCTATTACAAGTTAGGAACAACTTATGGATATGCATGAGACTTAGAGCTATTTCTATATTCATAGCTGCCCATAACCAATAAACTCTAAGCGGGGAGTTGGGTTGAACTCACCATGCTTTTTGTGGTCATTGCTCAACATGCTTTTTGTGGTCATTACTCACCATGCTTATGTTCTAGCACTAGTATGTGGTGGAGGGGGTAGGGTAGTGACTCATTCTAAAATTGTGAGCATACATGTTAAGTGTCGAAAAATAAGACGGTTTGGACCTTTGAACTATAGTTCAAAGTGGGCCCCACAAACTGTCCCAATTTCTTGAAAAGAAAAATGGAGATCCTCTCCTGAAGCAGCTCAAATGTTTCGACATCTAGATCTCCCCACTCAACTATTACTGTCGAGTTATGTAATTAATTTTGAACTCTGCAGGTGGTCGCTTTCATGTGTGGCATTTTACATTATGGATTTTCATTTTTCCAGCCACCTCACAAGTCAAATACATGGAACACTAGAAGGTGAGGCCTCCATTCTATCTTGAAGCAAATAATAAGATTCTTTGGATGGAACTAACTGCTGCTTGTTAGTCATGTTAATGTGCCTGTAAAAATACATGCATAGAGTGGCAAACATGAGGTGAAAACCAGTGTTTGCAGAGAGCCAAACCAGTGTAGAGTTCTTTAGATTGTGTTGAAGTGACCTTTACCTGTACATGCTGATTGAACTATTTTTGGTTCTAGGTTTTTGAACTTTAGTCTCTTGTCAGTATTTGTTATTAAGCTGTTCTGTAATATGTTTAGAAAAATGATAATCCCTTATATATTTATTGAAGAAGGATCCTTCTCCTTTTTGTTGCTGTTAATTAAGGGCTAAAAAGAAATTAATCCTCTCTTAAAACTAATCATGAAATTATTTTGTACATGTGACATTGCATCTTTCATACACGTTATATGCTTCTGAACTGTACGTGCTCTCAGGGATGATGATAAGTGGTGGCTTTTACCAACCATTCTTCTGCTATTCAAGTTAATGCAGGCGCTGTTTGTGGACTGGCACATAGCAAATTTAGAAATCCAAGATCATTCTCTATTTTTCCCAGATCCGGACGCGTTTTGGGCACACGAGTCTGGAACGTAAGAAAAAGGAAACGAAATATAAATGACAACGATTCTAAAGCTTTTGTGCTCTTCTGGTGTCAGGAAAGAGGCCTTTATGTTCTGCTTTGGCACCGGAGTGGCTGCTTTGCCTTTATGTTTTGCTTTGGCATCGGTGTGGCTGATGTTTTTGTAAATATGTTCCAAGTTGTATACATGCATTGGTTATAGCCTTATAGGTGCAGCTTTCCTCCATTGTACTCAGAGAGGCAAATGGATTGTAAAACTTTAGAGCACAGTAAGGAAGATAGAGATTAGTTTCAATCATTTTTCACCGGAAATTATTGTAATGCGAACATTTTCATTATTTCTAATATATAAAGGATAGATCTGTCTTTTTATCTGTGTCATGCCTTCATCCACAAAAGCTCATGCATGTACACACATACAAGTGTAATTTTCTCTTGTGCATTCAAATTACAGAGCCTTCTGCATTGCAACAAATCAATAGCTAATGTTGTAATCTGAAAATAAAATAAAATAAAATAAAATTGTTAACTACATAAAAGTACCCAACCTTTGGGGTCGTTTTAAATTAGTACCCTACAATATTAGTGTTATAAATCTTGAGAGGATAAAATATGTTGAATAGGGAACCACTTTTCGTTAATGTAGCTTTTTTTTTCTTCCTACTCATCCGTTTTGAACTTGATTGAAAATCTTCTTTCTGTTTCAATGAAAACCCTTCTCTTTATCACCGCTAATTTTGTGTAATCTCTAAGTTGCACATTCTGGAAAGCGCTTAGCTAAGTTCGCTGAGTTGCGAAACTGAAACTGAAACTGAAACTTTAGGCTGAGGCTCTAGTGGTGGTTCCAGTGTTCCTTTCAATTGGTAACTTTTTGTATATATTTTTATTTTTATTTTTTTAGGTAGTAGATGCCAACACACGTGCGATGACAACAGTGATGTCGTCAATCTTGCCTCCCACGTGCTCTCGTCCGGCCTTCTGTGCCTCCATTTGAAAGGGGCTAACGTTGTACTTGTCCAACGAGTTATACAGCGCTAGGTTGGCTATGTACGAAGCCAACTCCTCACAATCCTGACCGCTAACTTCATACGCCACAATAACCGCTTCAATCTCGCTCGCGAAAATGTTGTCCAGCAACCCATCTGTCCCAAGTACTATTATGTCCCCCGGCCTCAATTCCTCAACCTCAAACTCCTCCGCCGCCTCGGGACAGTCGCCGCCCATGCAGTTACCCAACTGATACGGACAGTTAAACTTCCGCTGCTGAGTTGATGATTTGAAGAAACACATGTTGTCCCTGAACACCATGAACCCGCTGTCCCCGACATTCACGGCGTGTAGGGTCCCACGCTCCTTGTCGAGGCTAAGGATGCAAGCCGTCGACGACCCTTGTACTCCGGCATTGTTCGCGTAGGCTTCGTTCAACACCTTTCTTGGATCCACGGCGGCGGCGGAGGATCGGGTTATGTCCGTGGCTGTTTTCTTGGCGTGGTTCATGAGTCCCCTCGCGTACTCGCCAGCGTCGACGCCTTTCCTGGCCCAGCCGCCTACGCCGCCAGCCACTCCGATGGTCTGGGCATCATGGCAGATGAAGTGGGCGTCTTCGCCCAGTGGTTTTTCCTTGTTCTCTTTGGGTAAATAGCACGACCCACAAATCAGATGAAGTTGATGATCAGTACGGCTATTCAACTTCCTCTTTTGATACGGGCCACGGCCATAGCCACAGCAGCCAAAGCAATTAGTGATCGCCCCCAAACCAAACGCAGGCGGCTTGTTGGCAGCGATCATCATCTTTGACAATACTGAGAGCAAGAGAGTGAGAGCAAGAGAGAGAGTGAAAGCAAGAGAGAGATATGAGAGTGAATGGAATGAATAGGGACCAACGCATATTTATAGATTTCGACATGTCCTTGTCGGCCAAGTTTCCCAATAGGATATGGAAAAATATTAATAGTTTTATTTTTTATTTTTTAGGTCTCTTGACATTTTAGGACAATTAAAAGCCCACGCAGATAAAACCCTTATGAATCTAAATCTTATTTCTATTTTTAAAGGATAATTTCACCAAATCTCTAGATCCAGAAATTAGGGCATACATAATTCTTTGGCATAAGTTGTTTACCAAAAGCCTCCATGATTTATTTATTTATTTGAAGTTGAGTAATGTTTTCATTAATTAGTTGTTTTTTGTTGATTTCAAATAAGGGAGTCGTATCACAAAAAAGTGCTTTCTAGAGTATATAATTTGGAAACAAGTGCTTTCTAGGTATGAGACAGTTCCTTGTGGAGGAAAACAAATTAAATTACTAATGATTTAGAAACATCAAAGTTCATGAGCTTAGCATAACCGCCTCACAAGATTGATTGTGCAATTTTGCCTTACAAATGCTTTTCAATCAGATTTCATTTTGTTTTCATTATAAGCAATATTCTAAACTAAAGTGAGATTTCTCACACACACTATCACTGAAATGTGTCCAATCACAGTGACATGAACCTAGTCACGATCACAACGGAGAATCACTTGACATTTATAAATCTTATAAAGCTTGAGCATTGGAACGTAGAGGAACTGAGAATCACTTGACATTTAAAGCATGTGTGTAGTTTGTGAGGCCAAGGTAGATAGACAATTTAAAGAGTTGTAACGTTTGTGTGTTAGGTGGCATCTCTTGAATGAAATGCCCATGTTTTTGTGTTTTTATTTAGTTTACATATAAAAAGGAGTGCAACTTTTTCCACCCCTTGTCATATTTTCCCACCCACCTTATCTTCAAAATTTTAAAGACAAATTTACCTCTTTGTAAAATGACTTCTAAGACCCCCCTCTCCCTCATCCCGACGAAACCCCGACTACCACACCACCCACCACACATCCGAACCCCACCTCCTCTCTCCTTCTTCTCTCTCTCTCTTCAACAAACCCACCCTACTATCTGTCCTATCTTCCCCACGCACCCATCCACCCTCCCCCTCCTTTTTTCTCCTTATTTCTCTCCTCCCTCCTCTCGACAGCCACCCCTATGAATGAATGAATTCTTTATTTTTCTTTCGTTTGTTATTTAGTATGGTTTTAGGTTGAATAACTCAAAGGGTTATTGGGTTTTGGATTGGCAGGGGGTTGAAGGTTAGCATGCTTTAAATGAAAGTAAGGGCATGCTGTAGGGACTTGGGACTAAAGGGTGTCTTTCGAGATTTTTTTGGAATTGTAATTGAAGAAGAAGATAGGAAGGGGTTACTGGGTTTGTTTGGGTTATTTTTTTTAATTTTTTGTTTGATTTCTGGGTTTTGGTTCAATTAATAATGAAAGGGTATTTTAGGAATAAAGGTGGGTGGAAAAATAGGATTGTGTTTTTTTCAAATTTATATGGTGGGTGAGAATATAAGATGGGTGGGAAAATAGGATAAGGGGGTGGAAATAGCAGCACTCATAAAAAGGATGTGCTTGGACTTTGTGCAGTTTTTTATTAAATTATTTGGCCACTTGTAATGTATAAAATGAGAAGAAGAAAAAAAAGCTATACACGAACATTATTGAAAGAAAATATATATTTTTAGTAAAATACTAGGCATATCATATTTATATATCACATTATGTATTTTCTCTAGGTGGTACACAATGTGGTAAGCCTAGTATTACTCATATTTTTTCATAACATAAAGGTTATTATTTTGTTGTTATTGATATTCATTACAAAAATTATATAGTTAATGACATCCTGATGCTATCTATATCTTCTATCTATTCTATATATAGGCATGAAACTTTCGTAAACCCCGAAATTGCCCTTTGCTAAACTAAAAAGTAAAACCATGCAATTTTAATTAAAATGTGGTAAAATTGTAAAACACCGCTAAATTAAGATGGGGTTTTTCAGAATTGGCAGTTCCTTTCATGTATTATATTTCAAGCTTGAACTTGTTTGTTTTATTTTCAAACACTTGTATTTTGCTTTACTTACTAGTTTTATTTAGATAAATTGTGAAGTTCTCACCAGTTTGAGGCATAGAAAAGGATTTTTTTGGGAGGTGTCCCCATCCAAAATCACAATTATTTGTTTGATTAAGTCAATTACTTGGAGCGCAAGTATATTACATCTTTCAAGTCCATTAGGGTTTTTAACTGCTAACAATGGCACGCCCCCATAAAAGAAAGTTGATCTCAAGACCATTAATGGTTAACAGATCAATGGGGGAACCTAGCCTCCAACAGGCACAAAAAATAAAAAGGGTAAACATGACTAAAATCCAATTTGTTATTTGATGAGTTTAAAGGCACTTGGGACCGGTTTGGATGAGAAAATTACGTCGGCCCACCAAACGGGACCTTAGGAACATCAAATTTGTGTGCCAAATTTACTGGTATAAATGCTCTTAAAACCCACTTAAATACAGATGTCAAATAATGGAAAAACAACAACAAAAAAACAACGACAGATACTAGGGGTTTGTAGCAGAAGCCCTAAAGTGGTTAAGAATATTTACCCCTAAATTCGAGGTCCTAAGTTTAATTCCCCTTCCCAATATCGCTTGTATAAAAAAAATATAAAAAAATATATAAAAAAAACCAGAGAAGCTTTTGCATTTTTCGGTATGAAGAAGACGAGATGAGTGTAACCTAAAAGAAAAACGGCCAGGCCACAGTCACAGAGAGCTCTCTTTAGTCAGTTGGAAGGGTAGATTTGGAATTCCAATAATCACAAGATAGAAAAGAAATAAAAAAAAGAGGGTCGCATGCAACATGAGGAGAAAATTAGAGTGTGAAAATATGGCTTCGACAGATTTATTTGCATTTCCGAATTTTAAAAGAAAACATTTGTTATCTAAGCTACTTTCCTAAAGGTAAAAATAGAACACCTAAATAGATACTTTCCGTTTCCACAAAGAATATAGATAGCCTGAAAACATGTTATATAAAAGTTGCACTTCAACTTAACTTGTATCTTCACTTCCGTTTCCACTAAGAGTGTGATGAGAGTTCCCCGAACACACAGCAGCTGATAGCTCGATCCCCAGAGTGTTTCCTTTACATTGATACTTTCGGATACACCTGAATACAACAACTCAAATGCCAATTCTGAAAAGCACAGAAATATCATGAGCTGAGTGTCCCAGTCAAAGGAACTTCTTCAGGTATATGTGGATCTGTATCTGTCTTGTTACATTAGGGTGTCTATGTATGTACAATGACCACAAAAAAAGGGAAGACTGTCTTAGAGATTCTAATTCAATAACTTCAATAGAACAAGTCAGTCACTTCACTTGTACCACAATGCTCCATGAGTTATTTCCCACATCTGAGTTGAGTTTCTTTCCATCTTAAACTTTCTCCACAAGTTGCTTTAAAAAGTTTCAATTTGAACAATAACAACCACATAATTTGAAAAATGAAGAAGAAAGAATAAAAACAATGAGAATGACGAGTTCTCATTCTCTCTGCAGAAAAACAGAGAGGACTATATTTCTCTTAATGGAAAAATGAGCATGCCAAAAAGCATCTCATAATCGTTAGCCTTAGCTGGATCCACACACGTCATATTAGATCTCAGCCACACATCTAGCTATTCTTAAGGTTACTACATATGGCTATTTTAGCTGTACATATTGAAGGCCTCACACTTGTCATTTAATAGACTAAGTGCATACACAATTAAACACAAGGCTTATTTATCCTAAACTCAGATTAGCTCAATGCTTACACACTAACACTCCCCTTTAAGCTTTGAGCTGATATAACTCCAAGTTTATCTCTGAGGTAATTGGACCTTTCCTTTTGTAAAGTTTTGGTAAAAATGTTTGCCACTTGATCTTTGGTAGGACAATAGACCAAGTCAATAGTACCTTGCTGCAACGCATCTTTGATGAAGCGGTACCTTCTGTCAATGTGTTTTGTTCGTTGATGGAACACTGGATTCTTAGTTATTGAAATTGCAGACGTATTGTCACACTGCAAAGGAGTTGCTTTTGTTTGTAGTTCCCCAAAATCCTCCAGAACAAATTTGAGCCAGATAGCCTGTGCTGTAGCTTCTAATGCACTCATATACTCTGCCTCCGCAGTTGAGAGTGCAACACAATTCTGCTTAACAGATGCCCATGAGAAAACTCCACTTCCAAATGAGAAAGCATAGCCGGATGTGCTTTTGCTATCATCAATGGAACCTCCCCAGTCACTGTCACAATATCCAATTAGGACTGCCTTCTTGCCTTTCTCATACTTTAAACCATAATCTAGTGTCCCTTTAACATATCTGAGCACTCTCTTGGCTGTCCCATAGTGCTTGTTGGTAGGACAATGCATATATCTAGCTAGTAAACTAGCTGTGTACATCACATCCGGCCTTGTAGCAGTGAGGTATAACAGACTTCCCACAATCTTTCTATATTGTTCTTCACTTGCTGCACCACTTCCATCATCTTTGCTTAATTTCTCAGTAGCAACAAGAGGGATGGAGACAGATTTGCACTCTTCCAAGCCAAATTTATCCAACAAGGAAGAAGTATACTTCCTTTGATGAATGAAAATGCTTGAATCAGTTTGTATCACTCCCATTCCTAGGAAATGATGAAGAAGTCCTAAATTTGTCATTTCATATTTCACCTTCATATCTTCTTTGAATTCTTTCAACATTTCTTCATTGCTTCCAGTATATACTATGTCATCCACATAGATAGACACAATTAGGATTTCTTTATCTCCCCTTGTCTTAGTATAGAGAGTTGCTTCGCACAAGCTTTTCTCAAATCCACACTGAATGAAATAGTTGTCAATCTCTCCATACCAAGCTCTAGGTGCATGTTTTAGTCCATAAAGGGCCTTGCGCAATCTGTAGACCTTGTCCTCCTTGCTATCAAGTACAAATCCCTCAGATTGGTCAACATACACCTCTTCCTGTAATTTTCCATTAAAAAATGCAGATTTAACATCTAGTTGGTACAACTTCCAGCTTCTTTGTGCAGCAAGAGCAATCAAGGTTCTGATTGTATCCAATCTATCAACTTGAACAAAAGTTTCATTGTAGTCGATTCCTGGTTTCTGCACATACCCCTTGGCAACCAACCTTGCCTTGTTCTTTTGTACTGAGCCATCCAAATTCAGCTTGGTTTTGAACACCCATTTCCCTCCAATGACTTGCTTATCACTTGGCCTATCTACAAGCTCCCAAGTGCAATTTTTTCTCAATCATTGATAGTTCTTCTTCCATTACTTTTATCCAGGCCTTGTCTTGTGCAGCTTCTTCATATTTCTCAGGTTCCACAATACAAAGATTGCACTGTGCCAGAATGTCACTTATATTTCTCCACTTAACTGGAGTATGATCATAGGGTTGTGAAATCTTTCCTGACTCATGGATGATCCTTTCTTGTTCTTCAGTATTTGAAGGAGTACAGGGACTAGAGGGACTTCCTTCAATTTCACTCAACCCATGTGAATTCACACCAATCACATTTTCATATTGATTCTGAATGTAGGTCACAGCAACAGAATTCTCTGAATTTTCCTTCCAATTCCAGGACATGGTTTCATCAAAAACTACATCTCTTGACAACATTAACTTCTTAGTGCATGGATCAAATATCATGTATCCCTTCTCACATGTTGCATATCCAACAAACAGACCTATGACACTCTTTGTGTTGAGCTTTTGTCTTATCTCAATTGGTACATGCACATAACAGAGCGATCCAAACACTTTTAAATGACCAATACCTGGTTCTATGCCACTATAGGCTCAAATGGAGTTAGATTGCCAAAAGCTTTTGTAGGTGACCTGTTTAGAATATAAACAGCTGAATGTATAGCTTCTGCCCACAGAAAGTATGGCATACTTTTATCATGAAGCATTGCCTTAGCCATCTCTACAACTGTTATTTTCTTCCTCTCCACTACTCCATTCTACTGTGGAGTATAGGCCATAGATAACTGTCTTTGAATTCCTTCAGTCTCTAAGAACATGTCGAACTCATTTGACACAAACTCACCCCCTCTATCACTTCTGAGACACTTCACTTTGAAACCACACTATAATTCCACCATTGCTTTGAACATCCTGAAACATGTTAGAGCCTCAGACTTGTGTCTTAGGAAATAAACCCATGATATCCTTGTGTGACCATCAATAAGAAGCATAAAATGTTTGTTCCATGCAATTGATTCATTTTGCATGGGACCACACAAGTCAGTGTGTATTAGCTCTAGTGGACTATTTGCTCTCCAAGCTTGCTCTTTTGGAAACCAATCTCGATGCTGTTTTCCAAATTGGCATCCTTCACATACACCATCAACATCTTCAAGATATGGAAGACCGTGGACCATCTCATTCTCTCCTAGCTGCTTAAGACTCTTGAGATTGAGATGACCTAGCCTCCTGTGCCAAGTCCAGATACAAGGAGTGATACTTGACCTTAGCATCATCTGATCATTATGCATTAAGTGCAGAGGATAACATCTTTTCTCTTTCATTCCCACTTTTATAACCAAGCTGTCAAGTGATGGTCCATCAAAAACACTGCATACTTTTCCTCCAAACAGCAAGTAATACCCATGCTTATCCATCTGACCAACACTTAGCGAGTTCTCCTTCAACCCTGGTAAATGCATCACCTCTCTGATATATTTCCTTCCTTTAGTTGTATCAATCATAAGAGATCCCATTCCTGCCACATTAACTAGATCACCAGTTGGCATTTGCACTTTTCCTGCCACATTGGTTCTCACATCAACAAGAAGATTGACATTTCCTGTCATGTGGTTGCTCCATCCACTGTCAATGTACCAATTTCCATTCAGCCTTGTTTCTGTAGTTGCAGAATTAGCATAGAATAGATTACCAGATACCTCCACTTGATTTGCACAGTTAGGCTTGTGCACAGATTTTCCTGCAGTGCACTCTCTAGCCAAGTGACCAAATTTGTCACAATTGTAACACTTTGGCTTGCCTTTATATCTGCATTCTCCAAAATGGTACTTTGAGCACACTTTGCACTGAGGCCTTACAGCTTCTTGATTTGCTAGCTGTGATGAACTGAAGCTGTGATTTGGTGCAGGATTGTTCTGTTGAGACTTTCCTTTTGACTCCCATGGTTTCCCCTTAAGATTCCAATTCTTTTGAGACTTAAGACCATTGGACTGAGAGTTACCCCTGTTTTGGTGCCCTTTCGAGCTCACAGAAAAGGAGGCAAATGCCTTATTAGTAGCATCAACAGTGTGCATATCAAAACGTTGTTCCTGGCTTTTAAGAATTGCTAGAACCTCCTGTAATTCAACCGTTTCTATACATTTCGTATTCTCAATCACAAGACAGATGGGATCATAGGGTCTGCTAAGACTGATTAAGACCATTTGCACAAGTCTTGCATTAGATAACACTTCACCAAACGTCTTCATTTGGTTAATCAGTTCATTCGGACGTGTAAGATACCCAGATAATGTTTCATCATCACGCATTCTAGTATACTCAAATTCATGTCGAAGATTTTGGAGTTTAACCGACCGTACCTGATCACCACCGTGGTATTCTCCATATAACAGTTCCCATACCATCTTTTGCTGAATCGGCGTTGGCAATTCGAGGGAATATTTGATCCGAGACTGCACTATGGATAATACCCAGAGCTTTTGCATCTTGCATATATGCAGCCACAGTTTTCTCATCGTCTTTCGCTTCTGAGCTTCCTTCAGCCGTCTTCTTCTTCTTCTTTGAATCTGAGGTCGTAACCCATTTTTCAACTAATTTCCATAACCCATGAGATTTGAAGATCGTCACCATCTTGATTCTCCAGAACTTGTAGTTCTCACCAAAGAAGATTGGAGTTCTCACCTCAAAACTTCCAGATCCAACCATCTCTTAGCTTAGATGCTACGAACACAAATTGAAATCGGATTCTAAGGAGTTCTGGTGACTTCACCTAAACCGGAACGAGCGTGAATGGAGCTCGATTTCACAGTTTTGAAAAACGCCCAGATTCAATTGATCAAACCTGGCTCTGAGGCCATGTTAGAGTTTGTGTTTGTCTGGGTATGAAAAATGAAGAAGAAAGAATAAAAGCGATGATGAATGAAGAGCTCTCCTTCTCTGCAAAACAGAGAGGACTATATTTCTCTTAATGGAAAAATGAGCATGCCAAAAAGCATCTCATAATCATTAGCCTTAGCTCGATCCACACACGTCATATTAGATCTCAACCACACATCTAGCTATTCTTAAGGTTACTACATATGACTATTTTAGCCTTACATATTGAAGGCCTCATACCTGTCAACTAAGTGCATACACAATTAAACACAAGGCTTATTTATCCTAAACTCATATTAGCTCAATGCTTACACACTAACACTATCTTGTGCTTATTTGGTCCCTCCTTTTCCTTTTAAACAATGTCAACACACGGTGCATCTTCTTAGGTCCCTCCAAGTTCTATTAATCTAGTTGGACAAAAAATGACTTCGGGTGTCTCCAAAATGATCTCAACCTAACATGACCATATTGCTTTTGTGCCCAAATAACAGATTCGAGAACCATGTTCCTGAGCACTGCGTACGTGGTTACTATCCCACCACTTTCTGCTGTAACCTGCAAGCCCTAAGTTTTGGCAAGTTGGGATGCCCATCTTGATAATATTTCAAAATCGAAGGGGATACATTCAATAAATTTTCTTATACAAATCTCTTTGAATTTATACACCCATAATAGATCACAGGTTGGGTTACGGACCACATGATGCTCACATGAAAAGAGAGTGAATTATATGCTTACCTAGCTACTTGGACTTTAGATCTGAATGAAATTGCGTGGATGTTTCTTCCTTCTAGTTAAGACAATTAAATGGAAGGAAAATATTGACAAACTGAAAACAGCAGGGCTGGCATCATTGTTCATATTGAAACCAAAGAGACAACATCGACGCACAAACTGTAAATCGGATCAAAATTGACTGAAAATTGAGCCCCATTTTCCCACTTAGTAAAAACCCTAAATCCCCTTTTCTAATCCTCCACGTTACATTAATTGCGAGAGGAATGAGATTATGATAGTGGCTAGGGCGAAAGTTTAATAATTCCCCGGTACGTATGTAGCACGTGCATTCAAATTGATGGAATTAAAGAATTGGACTTGATTTGTTAATGACTGCAAGTGATATGATGAAATTGAGAAAGTTGGAATCGTGGTGACCAAAATTGTCTTTGAGCCTAACCCAAGCAACCAAAAATACTTTTAACCCTAAGGGCCTGCTTGGTTCAAGATTTAGGAGCTTTTGAATGGGTTTCAAATTGCATTTCGATATTTGGTAAGTGCACTGTTGCGTCGAGATACAGCTGCACCAAAATGGATTCCGTTGCATCCTCAACTTGTGATACTCGCAAGTGCACGAACCGTTGGTAGTTTAGCGTATGTAAGTGCGAGGTCGATTCCACAGGGATTGGTGATTGAATGATCCAATTCATTTTTCCTCCACAAAACAGAAATGAAAAAGAAAGGAAATAAATAAAACAAGGAAGAAAGAAAATAACTAACTCAAGCAGATAAGTTCCCAAGTTCAATTAGATTAACGGATTGATTCTAGCTAAAGTATGATTAAGCCATGGTGTTTGGTCCTAACCTTGTGTTCCTAATTCCCTAATTTGATCATTTGTTGTCTAACCTAAAATTAAGCATTAGGAACCCATTAAGCATAGAAGAACAATTTAAACAACCAAGCATGTATCTAATCCCTGTTGTCGAATGTCCATACATACTCTTCCTATTCATAGTTCAATTCGAATTAAAGCATGGTGTCTACTCTTAATTCAAACCAAGATAGCTAACATGCAAGCCTAAATGGTGATCAATCATTCAAACTAGCATATTAACTTATAAGCATAATGAATAAGAACAAAAGCCATAATTGAAACTTGAAAACTAATTAAACTTGAATACTTAAGAAAGAATGTACATTACAAATAAAAGTAAAGTGGAACTAAGAAAACTTGAAGGAAAATTTAGTAAAGTCATTTTGTTACAACAATTGACAACTTGAAAGGAAAGTAAAAGAATTTGAGGGAGAGAAGGGAAGGGAGCTCTAGAGAAGTGTTCGAGAGCTCCCCCCCTTGGGGTGTGTTTACAAGCTTAGAGAACATCCCTATTTAGAGGAACATCATGATGAATTCCAACACCACCATTCCTCTTTTAATACAACTCATAACTCTCACTTCATCTTGTCTATGTTAGTGTGGTTGGAATCAATTCCATCCCATACTTCTTTTGCTGCTCTTGAAGCTTTCTTCACATGGGTTTTCAAAGGTGTTCAATTGTGGCTGCCTTTTGCTGCCAACCCATGTATTTTTCTTTTGGTTGCTGAAAAGAAATGATTCTTCTGAACCAGACTTGGTGTAGGAAGGCTAGAGGTTTCAAAACGTATCCAATGGGGCTCAAATTTGGATATGTTATACTAGACACCCATTGGAACAACTTCTATGAAGAAAGTATTCCCATAGGAGCAGTAGAAGTGTGCGTTTTGAGCCTTGCAAGTTGGCTGCCGAACAGAGACTGGAATTGACTTCATTTCTTTTCATTTCTTTCTTTTTGCTTCACATGCATGCACATGCTTCTCTTTAATTAATAGCTCCAGCAAGTACCAACTTGCTCCTTCAGACTTTCATAGCTGGAATGCCTCCCTACTTCACTCATTATGTTGGGTACAAAGTCAGTTATAGCTGGGGTGAGGCACATGGCTAAAAGGAGGCACATG
>NW_018921679.1:152565-192420 GCF_002207925.1 Prunus avium | reverse complement strand
CCCCCCGCGGGAGGCATTTATTGCAGTTTTTGTTTTTTTGGGACTAACTTACACCTGTTATAATTTTTAAATTACACTTTTGACCCTTAAAAGACTCTTCATATTAATAGCTTTTAATAATAAAAAATTAAGTGTATTGTTGGAAAACTGAACAACTTTTCATTCCTAATAATGCATAAACCAAACATGGGAATGATAGAAAATGGTATTTTTTAGTCCTTATTTTCTAGCGTTCCCAAACATGGGAATGAACTTCCTCCATTCCTATCTCATGGGATTAGACATGGGAAGTTCAATCCGCAAACCGAATGGGCCCCCTTTAAGTGGAAAACCCTAAAATGGATCAGATGGTGGTGATTAAACAAGTGGTGCCACGTGTGTTGCTAACCCTTTCTTACATATATTCACAACTTTTTCTTTTTCTTTTCTTCTTCTGTAAAATCCTTTTCAACTTAATTAATTTTGAAAATAATCCTATAAATAACTTCAATATTTTATTTCTAGAATTTATAAAAGTAGCATTTTTTAAGACTTGAAGAAGCAAAAATAGAGTCAATATGTGAAACAAAATCTCATATTGGACTAAGATTATTTATATTTTTATTAGAGTTTCTAATAGTTCTCACATTAGACACACTATTTCTATTTTCTTCATATAAGATTTTCTAATAGTTCTTTGTTGATTTTTTATATATAAGATTTTCTAATATTTATACATAAACAAGACTTTTTACTATGAATTTAGGATAATAGTGGTATTGTTTAATTTTTTAAGGTATTTTTGGTCGAAATTTTTTTTGATAACTTTTACATGTTGACCCCTTGGGATAAAAATTTCGCTGGATTCGCCATTGTTGTTGAGACATCATCGTCTTGTCATAAGCTTAAATTGGTGTAGACCATGTACAATAGATTTTCCTTCAATATTGTAAACAAAATATTTTATGCATATGTAACATTAAATTTATGGCCACAATTTACAAGAAAAAATAAACGGAGGTTGTAATATCCAGACTTTGCCATGGCCGCAACATGGTATACAAGCAAAGTCATTCCTTCCATGGGACAAATCGTTGATTCATTTGGAAAATATGACCTACAACAAGAGCAACCTTTTATAAGAAAAATCAAATAGTGAAGGAAAGAGAAGAATTATGTACTGGAAATCTCCTCATGGTAGAATTGTAGCTTCATGAAAAACTTAGCTCTAATTGAATCAGCGATTTACCAGGAAACTAAAGGAGACGCATTACTCCAATATTATCGCTAATCAACTAGAGCTCATCTTCAACACTAGCCCCTTCGACATGAAAAACAATTTTTCAATGGAATCAAGCTCTAATCGAATCCTTGATTTACCAGAAATCTAACTTGAGATGCTAACTCTCTAAATAGTTTTTGGTAAATCAAGGACCGACTAGAGTTTACCTCCAACTATAGCAATCCAAAGAAAACAATGTCAATTTTATGCACCAACAAGCAGGGTATATATAGTGATCCAAAAGGCTCCGCATTTAATGTTTACCAATGGAGGAAAGATTAGAAATTTAATAATAATATAATAATTAAGGTGATAATTATTGCAGCATATTGGTATATCCTCAAAATTTCTACGTTGTCTCCAGAAATTCTGAACAAACAACTCCAATGAATCATGTGGACTGTCTAGATTAAACTAATACACAGTATGTGCAAAATACCTAATTAGCTTAATATGGCCATTCTTAACATGGTCAAGTTCAATACCTAATATGCATATTTATACATATCAGCCAAGTTCAATACCTAATATGCATATTTATACATATCAGCCAAGTTCAATACCTAATATGTTCATTCTATCTTGACAACCTCAAAAATCAATCTCATTATCCGAGAAATTGTACACGGTGCTTGAAATTTATTTTCTAAAAGTTTAATGAAGACATAAATTTTGTTACAGAAGAAGGTTTAACAATGACAGAGTGCCACATAAATTAATAAACAATGTAAATTCCAAGCTTCGAAACTAATGTTTTTGTACTCAATATTCTCCCAAGAAATCCTAGCCGCCCTCTGTGAGTCCTAAAAGAAAACTCCATAGAGGGGGGAGGAGGAAGAAGCGTCACTGCCCCTCCTCCCCCTCCTCTCTTCTCGTCTTTTCCTTTTAGGTTAGTGAATAAGTCTACTGGGGCGTTTTACAAAAAAAGCCCATTGTGGTGGTTTCTTTTGAGCCATGGTTAGATTGAAGTTCCCCATCACCCCTTTTAGTTTATGTTCTCAATCAAATCCTGCTCCCAAAACCCGCTCCTTAATGTAGCTCATGTTCTCTAAATTTAATTTTACATCGTCCTTGACAGAGGTTGCTACAAATCACCCAATTGTTCTTTGGCAAAGTTGTTGTTTTTCGTTTATTTGTTCGCTCTTATGGGCAAGTAGATCGTTGGAAATCATATTTTCCCAAGATCTGTTATGGATGCGGTGGTGGGTGTGGCCGCGACGACGCTTCATCAGGTGGTGGTGATAGGGTTCGTCTAGGCTCATGGGTTGTTTTAGGGTTTTGGTTATGTTGGGTTTGTGGGCTTTGTTTAGGCTTATGGTTAATTGTGTTGATGTGGGCTAGTAGTTTTAGTGCAGCTTTTGTCCGCATTAGTTGTGTTTTTAGCATGTTAGTTTGTTGCCCTCTTGGGATTGGTATTTTAGATGTCTTGTTGATATCTTTGATTGTACAGTTGAAGTTTATCTAATGAGTTTCTATTTGATAAAAATAAATAAATAAAAAGCTTCGAAACTAATATGTTCACTGATGGCAGCCATAAAATCAATTACATTATTCTCATTTGTGGAATATAAATAATTGAGAATACTGAAAATTTTAAAATTCAAAGAAAAATATACCATACGAAGATTTACATTAGTGGAATGCTTTGGCTTAGGATTTCTTCAGTTAAAAAGATAATAATAAAGTGGCCAGGTCTAGGCTAGTGGAAAGCCCTTAACTTGTAGACTAGTGGTTTTAGATTTGAACCCATGATACCTTACTAAAAAAGGTGCTTCCAAGTGAGTAGCATTAGAAGATTAAGTTAGGGCTTCGAAAATCAGACATACCTTATATGATGAAGCCCTAACTTAAGTTAGGGTCATAAATAGAAATCAGACATACCAAATTTGGAAACATAAACCATTAGTCCTGAGTCGTTTCCAAATTTATCTTGTAACTTAAGTGATTAAGATAATTTATCCGTGCACCCGAGGTCCTAAGTTCGATTCCCAACTTCCCCAATATCACTTGTATTAAAAAAAATACTAATTAGTCAAATAACCCAACTAATAAACTATTAATTGATTTTTTTTTTCCTCGCCTCTATTGCATGGCACATTTGAGGTTCTAGTTAACCATAATAGAAACAATAACTTTTTAAAAAAAAATTAGATGTAAAACTATCATTTTATCACCGAAGCCTCCAATATATATGATCAGATTGCACATGCGCAAATGTTCTGTGCCCTATTGATATTTCCTATTTCCGTTTGATATAATTTTGTATTGTGGAGTGGGGTAGGGTGATATTTCTGTTCGTCATGTTAGGAGTATTATTATTCACATTTCTTTTGGAACGTTGATAAAGATTAATAGCATTCAAACCATATCAATATGTTTCCTTTTTCTTATATTTAAAAAAGATTGGAGTGTAACAAATTCACCAAAATCCATTCATTTTCAGTTCACAATTCTCATAAAAATGAGGAAAATGGTTGGGAAAACGAAACAGAAACTCGACATCAACATCACCATTTTCGACATCTCACTGAACTCTGATTTCCTTGCCAACAAAAACAACCCCGGAAAGCCACCAAAACCACCATGTTCATGTTTCGTCAAGCCTCACGCCTCTTGGGTCGACCCACTTGCCCGAGCAGAATCCGAGCCTTGTGCACAGAGGTCCCAGCGGCCAATCCCAATGCCGACTCGGCCTTCATCGAGTCATGGAAGAAAGTGATACCTATCATGGACCCACCTAAAACTCCATCAACCTATACGGAGCCCCGCCCTCCGACCCCTTCTTCTCTCCCTTCCAAACTCACCGTCAACTTTGTCCTCCCCTACTCCTCTGAGCTCTCTGGCAAAGAGGTCTGTGCATATGCCCTTCTGGCTTTTTCCTTCTTCCTTTTTTTGTTCTTGGGTTTTGTTTGGATTCGGTTATTAATTTGTTTTCCTTTAGTTTTTCAAATTTTTAATACCTGATTATTTGCTTTATGTTTTGTATTTTCCCATAGTGTTTGGATTGGATTTGCTGATTCGTTTGGTTGGGTGTTAAATCTTGTCCTTATTTGGATTTGTAGGCTATATGACTGAAATTTTGGTATAATATGTGTACCAATGCGTTTCCGTCTGGATTAGTTGATCAATATTTGTGATTGATTTGTGAATTTATGTGAAGATGGACAGATTAATTTAATGGAGACGAACTGATTAGTCATTAAATTTTGTACTGTTAGCTTTTTTATGCTCCATTCTTTAACACAATGGTTGAGGACAATTTGCTCTCTAATTGTATATAATCTTGTTTTCTTGGCCACCAAATGTTATATGAGCTAGGGTTATTAAATTCTTGTTTTATGGCCAACTGGGTCTAACCCAGTTCGAACCCTCATGGCATCATAGTTGTGTGTGTGTGAGAAATCCTCCTCCCATGTAATTTAGACTATAGCTTGTACTAAAAAAAAAATTCATGTTTTATGTTTCATCTTAATTTTTTATTCTTTTATGATATTTGAGTTGTGGGATTTTACATTTTAGAAGGTGTGTTTTTTTGGGTCTGAAGTTTAGAAGGTGTGTTTACTCTTCTAAATGGTCGTTCATCCTTATCATTTGGGTTTTTTTTTGGGCTTGTCACATTATTATTGTACCAAGCTTGTGTCTTTTATCTACCAAAACAGTAAACAAAGATTCTGTAGTTGCTAGTTGATTAGCTGCAAAAAGGTTTGATATTCAGTTTGGCGACCATTCATGAACGGTTTATTCATATGATTTTCTGTTACAGCATCCTGAGTTCATATCACAAACCAAGTTTACTTGTTGTACAAGAATCAGTTATCTTTATTTTTATTTTTTCAACACTATTGATACTGCTTCTATAAGAAGCACTGCCACTCATAAGCGCACTTTTATTACAATAACGTCGATACTTTTGTTAAAAATTCAAGTGCTTCTTGGACACAATTCTGTTTACTTTTCTGATGCCTATTAAGAACTTCAATGACATGTTTCAGGTTGACATGGTTATGGTACCAGCAACAACTGGACAAATGGGTGTTTTGCCTGGCCATGTAGCAACAATCGCAGAGCTTAAGCCCGGTGTCCTCTCGGTGCACGAAGGCAGTGACGTGACCAAGTATTTTGTGAGCAGTGGGTTTGCTTTTATTCATGCAAATTCTGTTGCTGATATAGTTGCTGTGGAGGCTGTTCCAATTGACCAGATTGATGCAATCTTAGTGCAAAAGGGGCTTGCAGAGTTCACCCAGAAGCTCAGTTCAGCCACAACCGATTTGGAGAAAGCTGAAGCGCAGATTGGGGTTGATGTTCATAGTGCTCTCAACTCTGCTCTCACTGGTTGATCATTTTGCCATGCTTCAACCATTAGCTTTTCCTTCTTCTCCTCCTTCACGCCAGTGGCTATTCGATCTTATTCCTTGAGCAGTAATCTTGCTTGAACGATTTTGTCTACATCATTTTTAGAGAAATAAAGTATTTCAGAACCCATGATTTTTATTTTTTATGTTTTGCCCAACTCAAGGGAGAGGTTTTTCTCACACACACTGCCAAGGTATCATGGAAATTTTAACCTGAAACCCTAGGACCCATGATTTTTTTTTTTCCTTTGTTCAAGATGTGTGTCTCAAGTTGGGAGCTTATTAGGTTTGCCACATAATTGGAAGAAATTAAAAAAAAATAAAAAAAATAAAAAAAGCTCGTTACCACAACCACATGCATCAATTTGGTTGTAGAACCAACCCCCCATTCACCGGAAAACCATCAGTTGATTTCCCTTCCGTTTTTCTCGATCAGTTTTTCGGTGTTTCTGGGCTATTTTTCCAAAATTAAGTGAAAGTGTTGGATTTTTAGAAGGACAATAGAGTGATTTTATTTATTCAACAATAGATAGGTACAAGGCTTTATAGAGGACTAGGCTTATTGGCCTTCAACAACTAGAAACTGTTTACTAGGCTTATTGGCCTTTTCACTCTTTTGCTAGCTTATTGGGCTTTTTACTCTTGGCTTATTGCTTGAGACTGGACAGCTGTAGTTTTCAGCTTACTTCTTGATTACAATGAGAGGCTATATGCTTATTTATAGAGGGACTAAATCGGCAGCTTTGGAAAAGTTAGTTGCTCATGCAATTGACTTTCCAAAGTCATTTTCAGCCACAATTTTTCTCCTTATTCTAGATTTCTCTAGTTATAGTACATGGATGTTTCTAGTGACTTTAACTTGTCTACTTTCTCTCGATTTTTCTAGATTTTTTTTTATATTATTCAAGATTTTTCTTTATTATTCAAAGTACAATGTGCATTACTTTTTAACACTCCTCCTTAATGCACATTTGTGTTATATTGCTAGATATTCTAATCTTGTTGATGCCATATTCTTTGCGTTTGTTGATAATTGAGCTGCAATCTCTATCTTCCGGTCATTGCCACTGCTCTTGATATGCCAATTTGTGTTGTCTTTTTCTGATAGTGCTAGACATGCATAGAACACATGCTCGTACTTATCATTTTCTTCTGTGTAGTTATTGATAGTTTTTCTTGAATCAACAATCTTTTTCTATATGCCCAAATCTTTTGCAGTTCCAGCATTTTGGTATGCCTCGATACCAACTATCTTTCTCTTGGTGGCTTGTCTTTTTGCATACATGACATGGAGGGTAGTCTTTCCTCTTCACAATTTCTCTTTTATTTTCCCGATTATTGTTGGGTTCATTTTCTATTTCTCTAGAATTTTCTTCAAATTTTCTTTCATCATCTTTAGACTTCTGAGACCTTAAATTTAGTTTCGACTGGAAGGCACTTTCTACTGGACTTTCATTTCGCCTACTCCGTCTTTTTACATATGCTTCCAGAGAGCCCATTAATTCTGTCACTGACAGACTAGTTATATCTTTTGTCTGTTAAATGGCAGTTACTAGGGGATCATACTTATCAGTGAGACTGATAAGTATTTTTTCTACAATTCTTGAATCATAAATTTTTTCTCCATAGGCTCTCAATTGATTGATTATTTCTTTTACTCTAGCATAGTACTCTTGTGTGGTCTCAGAATCTTTCATTTTAATGTTTTCAAAATCTCTTCTCAAAGTTTGTAGTTTAACTGCACGTACCTTGGAGTTTAAACTCCTCCTTTAAAGTCTCTCATGCTTCCCTTGATGTTGTGGCTCCCATAATCCTTGGAAAAATAGTGTCATCCAAAGCTTGTTGCAACGCAAATAGAGCCTTTGCATCCTTCTGCTGATCTTTCTTTAGCTGCCTTAATTGTTCCATGGTTGGATTTTCTGGATTATTGAAGCCACTCTGAACTATGTCCCATAAATCTTGAGACATAAAATAAGTCTTCATCTTGATGCTCCAGAAGTTTGGCTAGTGGTAGACATGATGGAGGACTAGAGTGAACCAACGCCCAAGGTTGATCGGAACAAGCTCTGATACCACTTGTTGGATTTTTAGAAGGACAATAGAGTGATTTTATTTATTCAACAATGGATAGGTACAAGGCTTTATAGAGGACTAGGCTTATTGGCCTTCAACAACTAGAAACTGTTTACTAGGCTTATTGGCCTTTCATTCTTTTGCTGGCTTATTGGCCTTTTTACTCTTGGCTTATTGCTTGAGACTGGACAACTAGTTTTCAGCTTACTTCTTGATTACAATGAGAGGCTATATGCTTAGTTATAGAGGGACTAAGTCGGCAGCTTTGGAAAAGTCGGTTGCTCATGCAATTAACTTTTCCAAAGTCATTTTCAGCCACAATTTTCCTTATTTTAGATTTCTCTAGTTATAGTACATGGATGTTTCTAGTGACTTTAACTTGTCTACTTTCTCTCAATTTTTCCAAATTTTTCTTTATTATTCAAAGTACAATGTGCATTACTTTTTAACAGAGAGGATTCATTCTAGGTAGAAAAAAAAACCAGTTCAAGACACTCAGCGGCTTCCCCGACATCCTCATCTTGGTTCAACCACATAGAACCACCTAATGCCCACCACTATGAGATTGAGTATGAGTTACTACGGAGCAAGTTTGAGGTAGTACGGCGCAAGCATAAGGACAAATGGTACGGGGATGATGTGGTGCCACACATTCTGTTTTGGGTTGGTTCTGATCCTGAGTCGTCTTATTTCTGGATTTGTCCAATATCTGCTCTGCCTTCACTTTGTCTCATCTCCGTTCCCTTTGTCCTTATATATCTACTCTGCCTTCAAATTCGCTTTCACACTCACCTCCAAAATCAGATCAAACACCTCCAGAATGATGGGGCTTGTGGATTCCCACAAGCCATATTTTCTGTTTGCGTTTGTGTATCTCCTCTTAAAAAATTCCAACTTGGACTTAAGATCATGGTCTTGTATCAAGTCTAGCTGATATTTTCCACCACTGTCAGTTTATGCATTCTCCTAGTGAAAATCATATAGGTGCTGTGATGCGCATTTTGAGTTATCTAAAAGTAACTCTTGCAAGGGGTTAATGTTTTCCAAGTATGGTCATACAGATGTGGAAGGGTATACAGATATTGTGGGCTGGTTCAGTCACTGATAGACGTTCTACATCTGGGTATTTCACATTTGTTGGTGGTAATCTTGTTACTTGGAGGAGTAAAAAGCAAAAAGCGGTGTCTAGGTCTAGTGTCGAGGCCGAGTATGGTGGGATGGCTTAAGGTGTGTGCGAGTTACTATGATTAAGAAAATTGTTGAGAGATCTTGGGTTTGGACCCCATAAACCCATGGATTTGTATTGTGATAATAAGGCTTGGTTTGGGGTTGTTGTGCTTAAAAAATAAGCAGCTTTGAAAAGAAGTTTTGGAGATTTGAGTGTTTGGTAAAACCAATCCAACCTACTTATTTTAAAATCTTATGTCATCCACAGCCAAAAAGTAGAAGCAACTCACACCCTGCTTCGGAAATCTACTGCAAGGAGAAGCATGCGGAGAGTTAATTGAAACTTTCAAATTGCCCATATTGCCCTCAAGGGCGGAACCAGAAATTTTTTAATGGGTGGGCTAGCTAAAGTTATTAGCTTAAAATCTAATGATAAATTTTTTTTGTACTTACATTTTCTATAGTTTTTCTAGAAATAAAAGTATACATTAAATCATATAAATCACATAATTGTAAACACAAAGAAAAAAATTGAAATTAGAGCCATATTATTCGCGAAAGGGTGAATTTCATTTAGAAAAATGCTTCTCTTTTGGAGACAAATTAATAGAAAAATTTTAAAATTGATGTCGGGATAAACTTTGACACCAAATACAAATGTGGAAGATCTCTTACTATGCATATTGGTGGTGAAATTGTATATTTATTTATTTATTTTCAGTTAAAATATAGACTATGTATATTTAATTTGTTTTTTTCCCAAGCTGTCCCTAGGCTACAGCCAAGGGCAGCCCATGCCTTGGTTCTGCCAGTGATTGCCCTTATCTCTTCTAACAAATTACACGCTATGACACTGCTTTTTATACTCACAGCACTTTTACAAATATGAATTACCAAACACTTAGATGCTTCACTTCACAGCTGTTTATTCTTGCAGCACAACATAAGCAGTTTTTTTTTAAAAGCACAGCAATACCAAACTAAGCCTAAAGCTACAATTGCGATTGCGTATAACCCTATGCAACATGATCGTACAAAGCACGTGGAGGTTGATCGACATTTTGTTAAAGAGAAGTTGGATGCTGAAATTATTTCTTTTCCGTTTATATCATCTGAATATCAACTAGCAGATGTTCTTATGAAAGTTGTGTCTACTACGATCTTTCTCAACTCACTTCACAAGTTGGGCATGCGTGACATCTTTGCTCCAACTTGAGGGGGAGTATTAGCGAGATCATAGTTTAATTAGGATATTTATTTCCTAGTCTATTTGTCAAACAAAGTAGGGCAAATATTCAGTTATACTAATATACGCTCATATTATTATTCTTCTCCAATATGAAGGTATTTATACAAGTACAAAGATGTGTTAACCCTAAATAAAATAGGAAATATATCTAAATTACAATAGGAAGTAAATCTCTATTACAATAGGACTAAATAATAATTGGTAAGTAACCAAAATTCTAATGAAATAAGGAACCAAAATCCTAACTAAGTAAGGACTCGCCAACACTATTATGACTGTAATTAGGATTTTATCTTGTTTTCTAGTTTAACCATACTAGGGTTACACCCTTATATTATAAATACTCCTTTTGAAGAATGAAATATAATCTAAAAATATTCTACCCTTTTGACTCATATAACGTTTCCCGCTCAGACATAAACACAAAACAAAACGTTTACAAGTCCAAATTCAATTCTACAGCCAGACACGCACACAGACTGTGAGAGAGAGAGAGAGTGTTTGTGTGTGAGAAAGAGAGTGTGTGCGAGGCAGGAAGAGTAGGATAGAATGAAGTACGTTGTGGTAACAGGTGGTGTGGTCAGTGGGCTGGGCAAAGGCGTCACTGCCAGCAGTATCGGCGTCGTCCTCAAAGCCTGTGGCCTTCGCGTCACCTCCATCAAAATCGGTTTTCTTCTTCTTCTTCTTCTTCTTCTTCTTCTTTCTTTTTTCTCTTTCTTTCTTACTATCTCTACTATAAACGCTTCAATTTTTTTCTTTACTAATTTGATTTTGGTTCAACAATTTGCAGATCCATACTTGAACATAGATGCTGGCACCATGTCTCCCTTTGAACATGGGGAGGTTTTTGTTCTCGATGATGGTGGAGAGGTATTTCGCTTTGGACTTTTTTTTCTTTTTTTGGTTTAAATATTTATGATTCACTTAAGCAGTGCCAAGACAGTACGTAATACTTCACCTTGCCTCTGAAATACTATCTTTATGGTTTATGCTGCTGCTGAGCCTGAGTTTAAACTTTAATCGTAATAGGTTGATTTAGACCTCGGCAACTATGAACGATTCCTAGATGTCGCTCTTACTAGGGACAACAACATTACCACAGGGAAGATATATCAGGTGTGGGCTTATATTTTCCTAACAGGGATGTGTCTCCATCTATCCCCTTCATGAAATGTTGATTTTTTCTTTTAATGGGTTCCTCAATTTTATTTTTGAAATCAGTCTGTCCTGGATAAGGAGCGGAGAGGCGATTACCTTGGAGAGACTGTTCAGGTGGTGATACAAAATTACAAATCTTAATGAATCATAACTTTATTTTTTAAATTTTTTTTTTTTAGCACTTGCATACACTACTAATGACTGGCTTCCTGCCATGTTTGAGTCGATTTAGGTTGTTCCACACATCACTGATGCCATTAAGACCTGGGTCGAATCAATTTCTCTCATTCCTGTCGATGGAAAAGAGGGCCCTGCAGATGTTTGTGTTATAGAGTTGGGTGGGACTGTGGGTAAGCGACAGTTAAAATATATTCACTTTATATGACTCATTGTTCTTTCTCTGTGTTTATGTGCAAGAGCTAACTATTTTCTTTCTTCTTAGGTGACATGGAATCCAGGCCATTCATTGAGGCTCTGCGCCAATTGTCTTTTTCAGTTGGTAAGGTTGTGGTGTATGCTGTTTTTTGAGGAATTTTAATGGTTCTATTTATGAGATCATTTCTTCGCCCACATGCTTGATTCAGATTGGTGATTATGTTTTTATGCTCTGTGGTCAAAATAGATCATCCAATTACTGCTGTAGGAATATGCATTGAGATCTGATAAGGACATGTTTAGATTGTTGGTCCATTATGTTATGAGCGCTAATAAACTTGATATACTTCCACTGTTTAAACTTCATCGAGAGCTTGCTGCTCTGTTTTTTCCGGTGTATAGATGTAATGGAATGTGGGATCTCCAGAACTAAAAGTAACCAATTATTTCCATATGGAGTTGATATCCACTTGGATTTGAACTTTCATTGTGTTAATGATAACTGCTTATGTGGATTTAATTCTTTCCTCAGGGCAAGAAAACTTCTGTCTTATTCATGTGAGCCTGATCCCGGTACTGGGTGTTGTTGGAGAGCAAGTAAGACTTTGTACTTAATTGTTGAATGTTATGTTTCTTCATTAGTTCCTCATAGTAGTTTGTAATCTTAGATATTAAAGTTGACTATATCTTTTGAAGAATTTGATTCATCTTTTTTTCTGGGTGACTGACTCTTACTCTCTTTTTGCATGTGTCTGTGTGCGTTCATGTAGAAAACAAAGCCTACCCAACATAGTGTGCGGGATCTAAGAAAATATGGCTTGACTCCTCATCTATTAGCATGTCGCTCTGCGCAGGTACTTCTTTTCATCTATCTTGTTCTTACATTCACACAAGTCAAATAAGCAGATAAATTTAGCCTGAGAACTTTCATTAGGTCCCATTTAAGTCTTGCTTGGACACCTCATATTGGTGCAGTGTGGCCACCTGACTCCCTTTCTATTTTATTCTATCATTATTTCGTCAAGATTAAATTTGGTGGAGATGATTTTTTTTGTGTGACTATATTGCAGCCATTATTGGAAAATACGAAGGAGAAACTTTCACAACTTTGTCATGTTGCAGTAAGTTGCTGAATTAATCCTATTTGGGTTTTTTTCTCATCAAACTTTGTTTTCTTGATTACAAGTTTTATATTTTCTTTTTTGTTTTCTTACAGCCTAGTAATATTCTCAATATCCATGATGTACCAAACATTTGGCACATTCCTCTCTTACTTAGGGTAACAATTCTCTGTCTCCTTGGAGGCTTAAATACTTATTTTACATTTTGTCTAAAGTTTTGTTCTAACTATTGTTTGACACGTTGCTGTTCAGAACCAAAATGCTCATCATTCAATTCTTCAACAACTAAATTTACTAAGTTAAGTTTCACTGTTTACTTCAGATTTAAGGCTTCAATTTTGGTGCTGGACTGATAATTAGCCTCAGCCTGTTTAAAATTCTTCCTGTGTAATGAGAACAAAGCAATCTCTACGTAGAATTATGCCTGACTTGGACTCCTTTAGTTGATATTTGTGCTCTCTCTCCCTCTCTAATGATTGCAATTGTGATTATAGACTACATTTGTGATTCATTATGAAGCTCGAAATGCTACATATATAGATTACAGGAAGGTTGGCTATGTTAACTTACTGGTGTTTAATGTTTTGTTTCAGCATTGCTATGCCTCCTGATTTAAGAGATTGGACCAAGATGGCAGAGACTTACGATAATCTCACAAATTCTGTGAGTGTTATTAGATAACTGTGCAATGCTCTATGTTGGAACATTATCTCTTTTATTTTTCGATTCATCCAATGATAATCTGTTGATATTTGCAGGTGAGGATTGCCATGGTGGGGAAGTATGTTGGCTTTACAGATTCATATCTATCTGTAGTGAAGGTGTGATGCTAACTTCTGTTCTATTTTTTCGTTGGCTGGATAGATGGTGTATATGATCTCTAGTTTAGACCTTAGAATTTAGTTATTCATATAACATTCAGTTAATATGTGAGTTAGTGCTACTATGTCTCCCTGTTGCTTTGTGCCGTACTTGCTTGTTAGATTATTTTGTTGTTAATAAATCGCCAACTTTACGTCTGTCGTATTACGACGGCTAAACTTTCTTGCAGGCCCTTTTGCATGCTTGCGTCGCATGTTCTTTAAAGCCATCAATTGACTGGATTTCCGCTTCTGACCTTGAAGATGACAGTGCCAAACTGGTATTGAACCACATCATTTGTGCTGATTTGCTTTAATATCGTGTTCATATTATCTTTACTTTAGATTTGTCTTTCTCCTACAGACACCAGAAGCACATGCTGCTGCATGGGAGACTCTAAAGGTACGCTTTAAGCTAAATTATCATCCCCTCGCCAGTACAGTTGAGGGTCTGGGTAATTATGTTTCGATCTATTCTACATTTGCAGAATGCTGCATGCGTCTTGGTTCCTGGCGGATTTGGAGATCGTGGTGTGAAAGGTATGATATTAGCTGCAAAGTATGCCAGAGAGAACAATGTTCCTTATCTTGGGATTTGTTTGGGCATGCAGATTTCCGTGATTGAGTTCGCAAGATCCGTAAGCAACATTTCTTTCACTAACATGTTTTCTTCTAATTTTAAGATCATATATCAGCCCTAATTTAATTACTTGTTTTAGGTCTTGAGTTTAGAAAGGGCGGACAGCACAGAGTTCGATGAACATACACCTAATCCTGTTGTAGTTTTTATGCCTGAGGTACAAATTTATGGTGATGCTTTCCTATTCAGTTATGAAATACATGGCTGCAACATTCTTCCCGTGATAGTTCATTCTTTTATGTCTGCATATAGGGTTCAAGAACACATATGGGAAGCACAATGAGACTAGGATCCAGAAGAACACTTTTCCAGACTCCTGATTGCATTACTTCAAAGCTGTATGTTCATTATCTATATTACTACGTTCAACTTGAGATATACAACAGATAACCTGTCTGTTACTGAAAATTCAAATTATAACTTCAGTTACCTTGTTGCATTTATACAGTAAAGTCGATGCGGGTGCCATGTGTTCAAACACTGCCGGTCTGGAAGAACCCATGGCACACGCAATTGAACTTTTACCTTTATTGCATTTATACTGTAAAACTCTTGAACTTTGTTGGCTAGTTTATTTTTTTGCAGGATGTCTTTCCTGACATCTCAACTATATGTTGTATCTGTGACTGCTTATATCAAAACTAATCCCAGAAGACCACCACTTTGAAACTTCTTAGTTTTCCACTATTAGCATCCACTTTTAACATTCGTAATCTGTTATTGCTATCAATTTCTAGGTACCATAACTCGGAGCATGTGGATGAACGGCATCGGCATAGATATGAGGTTGGTTGTAATTTAGTTCAGGTGAAACATGATCTTTCACAAGTGCCTTTATGTGGTGGACATGGTCTGATTCCGTCATGATGCAGGTGAACCCAGATGTTATTGGAATTCTTGAAGAAGCGGGCCTAAAATTTGTAGGGAAGGATGACAGTGGAAGACGAATGGAGGTGGGTTTTCTGCTGGTCTTATGCTCACTTGTAGTGAGCCTTTGTCAGAATTTACTTGGTTATAGTTGCACACAATCCTTTCCTACCATTTACTGAAAAGGATTGAATTTGAATATTTGACTTTGTACATGATTTGTGTTACTTTTCTGTTCTGCAGATTTTAGAGCTTCCAAGCCATCCATTCTATGTAGGAGTGCAATTTCATCCAGAATTTAAATCACGGCCTGGGAAGCCCTCAGCTCTCTTTTTAGGTACTAGTACAAACAAGTGAGCTTTAGATGTCATATACTCACATTTCCTGTTATTACTGGGAGACATGCATCTTTGAATTACTATGTCTCTCTGCTGTATCTCTAGTGTTTGATATAGAACTTGGGCCATGCTTGTTTCGAAGTACATTACGGATTGTCTCTTTACAATTCCCATTTACATTCAGTGAAGCTCTATCAAGTCATTAAGTCTCTGTACTTCATTTGACATCTGTGACATTGCAATTCTAGGTCTTATCTTGGCAGCAACAGGGCAGTTGGAAACATATCTTGACCAGCATCCAAATACAAATTGACAGCATTGAGCCGCTGTCTCAATATTCCCAGATAATTTTTTCAAGGTAGATTTGAATGTGGAGGTGGATGGGGCCTAGTGTAGTAAAAGCTAACTTCAAACTTGAACATGGATCGCCGTATGATGGAAATTTACGATGAAAGTGGATCCTGATTGCGGAGCTAGCATCTTATCTTACTGTGGTTACATGATTTATCGTGCTGCTCAGTTCAAAGCTTATTCAAATTCTTATTTTTCGGAAGGATTTCTGTAACTCTTGGAATTTTCTTTTCATCATTTATTCACACTTCAAATATGAAGGCATTTGATTCAACCCAAAACAAATGACAGATTATTGTTTTAAAATATTTTGATTTTGTTTTTAATTTATCAAATAGAAAATGTAAGTGTAAAGTTCTTTACTTTAGTAAGGCCAAATGATTGTACAATATTGCAGTTGATGCCGCAGACTCACACTGTACTCTGTATGCGCGAAAGGAAGACAGATACATTAGGATAGGAGCTCTAGTCTGTTAGAGGATGCTCTCTATTTTTTAGGTAAATTTTAGTTTAAAACATATAAAAGCTATTTTAGGAGCTCTCTATAAAATTTAAACTCCAATCATGTTCTCTAATTTAGCGAGTCATAAATGCTTTAACTCTTTTTTAATTGGTCAATCTCTTTGAAAAAAATAATATTAAAAATAATTAATATTAACTAAAGGTTTGAAATACTCATTAAATAACCTTATTTTATGAGGTGGATAAGAAGCATGGTTGGAGTTGTATTTTTCCAAATTCTCCCTAAAATTTGTCTAAGGAAGTGATTTAGGGAGCCCATTGTGGATGCTCTTAACACCACATGGTCATGAATCATGATCATATGGGCATTCAATTTCCTTCCATTTTAAGATTCTGAACCATGTTCAAAATGAAAAGACAAATTAAGAAACTCGGTAGTTCTCAAGTGGTTAAGAGTAGTTTTTTTAAATTGGCATCTATCCAAGGTTATGTGTTTGAATTTGCCCTCCTCCAATATCGTTCGTGTCAAGAAAACAAAACAAAGAAGAGAAGAGACTATGAACTGCAAAGCTCTATTTATTAATATCTCGTTTGGGAATGCTTCTCTAGGAAGTACTTCTGCTCATAAGCGCTTCTAACAAAAGCGCTTTTATTATAAAAATCTTGAATTTTCATAAAAAATTAAAGTGCTTCGTGGAAAAGCACTTGGGAGTGCTTCCTGAAGAAGCACAGAGCAGGTGCTTCTCCAAGAAGCGCTTCTATGACCCAAAAACGCTTCTAAATTTTTCTGCCAAACGCTGTCAGAAGCGCTTTTAGTTATTAGAAAGCGCTTTTGGCCCTTTCAGAAGCACTCCCAAACAGGCCCTTAATATTGTCGGAAACACTCTAATTAACCTGTCAAATCTACAAAAATGCCGCAATAATATATTGCCTATTTTACAAAATACAATGAAAACAAGAAACAACGGGAAAAGAAAAGAGAGAGATTTGGGATTTGGGATTTGGGATGGACGGAGATGATGTAGCTGGTAGCGGGTGTATTGTATATTAATTAAGCATGCGTTTGAGTGTAGTGTAGTGTAGTGTAGTAGTACTAGAGGAGTAGTGTAAGTATGAAATCTGTCTTTGGAGTTTAATTTGCTGACAGAATTTAGCTATGAACTCATCCGCCTTTATATCAACCAATTCGCCCTCATAATCTGCACATCCCTTTTCTTCATGCACATTAATAATAGTACTATCTTCAGTTATCATTCCCTCCTCATCATCATCATAATCTAAGTGATCATGTCGATTTCATGATGATCATCAAAATCCAGTACTAATGATGGGTTTAAGCAAGGGATATTAATGAAGCGCATGGAGGAGGAGGATGTTCGACGGTTCAATTTGAGGGTGGGGAAAATGGGGGTCTTATCGAAGGACAGCTGACGCTCAAAGTAATATTGATTATCATTGCGATGATGATGATGATGAGCAAGGCTTTTGAGGAAGTAGGGGATAACCCGCAGTTCCATCATGAGGCGTCGTCTGAAGACACCGCCTTTTCTTGCCCAAGGCAATGCCAGATACAGCAGCTTCCATGCTCTACGGCCCACATCAGGATGATGATGATGATGATGATGATCACCATTAATAGATTTCTTGGACATCTTCATCATTATATCGATCGTCAACAATTGAGTATGATGATTTGGTGGAAAAAGAAGGTGCCGCTTAATTAGGTAGCTGATGATACAAAAATGTGGGAGTAAAGAGAGACAAATGAGAAAAGCTGATTTGATTTTGTATCTGGTGCTGACTAATGAATATGTCTTTTGTTTGGAAGATATAAAGACTAAGTGATGACGACTCACAGGACAGGAGGTACCTCTCTATAACCAATGCCTGTATACTTTACAAAAACATCAGCCACACCAATGCCAACGCAAAACATAAAGGCAAAGCAGAACATAAAGGCCTCTTTCCTGACACCAGAAGAGCACACAAGCTTAGAACATTTACCCAAAAAACCCTACAGCAAATGAAGTGGATGTTCATTCATGCGTTTCAGGGAAGAAAACAAAGGAACAAAACGGAAAAATTATGAATTGAAATTACTCAAGACAGAGAAGAAAACAGCTTGCAATACAGGAGGGCTAAACTACAAAAAAACTAGTTCTGCGGAAAAACAAGTTCATTAAAACTTACATATATGAGATAGGAAAATTTCAAAGTCAGATGCGAAAATTCTCATTGTAGATGGAGGCATACATTCAAAAGTTCGGCCATTTAAAGTTCCTAATCCTAAATCCTTCCCCTAATCCTCTTCTGCATCTGCTTTATCCTTTTTCTTCTTCTTCTTCTTTTTCTCACTCTTATCAGCCTCGCCATCACCCTTCAAGTCATCAGCGCCAGCGGGAGTCGCAGCACCATTTTCCTCAGCCTCTTTGTTTTTCTTCTTCTTTTTCTTCTCAGACTTTTCGGTTTCAGGTGAACCAACTTCAACTTTATCTTTGTGTTCCTTCTTCACCTTCTTCTCTGACTTCTCCACATCTGAAGCCTCCAAAACACCGTTCTCTTTGTCCTTTTTCTTCTTCTTCTTCTTTTCTGACTTCTCAACTTCTTCACCTTTGCTTTTCTTAGCAGGAACAGGAACAGGGCTCTCTGCCCTTTCCTCTAGTTTGCGCTTACGACTCTCCTTAGCTTCCTCTTCATCCTTGTGTTTGTCCTTCTTTTTCTTCTCCTTCTTCTCCTCTACAAGAGTGGTCTCCTTCTCTGCCGGAGCAGGTTCAGTGGCAAGCGCAGCAGCAGTGCCTGCAACAATAGAATCCCCACCTGTAGGTAAAACCACATTCCTCGTCCATTCTTGAGGGGTACTCTCAGTAGGCTTCCCATGCTTATCTAATTTCCCTTCTGCAATTAACTTCTTCTTCATGGACGCCCTTGGTCCCAATCCCCACTTCCTTGGGTAAGTATCCCGATCCATCACCACCCTCTTAATCTTTGCCACCACACCATGATCACAAGTTGCCATCACAGCAGTGGTCATCTCAGCAATTCCCAATGCAATTGCTTCTCCTTTGGTAGTCATAAGCACAACTTCCTCTCCAACCTCAATATCATTCTCAAACCTGAGCAGCCCTGGAATCATTAACTTGGCACCATAGCAAATAGCATTCACAGCTGAGTCCTTGACAACCAATCTCTTATAACTGGTCAACAGCACCTCAAGAGGCATGATGATCCTCCTCAAATAACTCTCATCCCTATGATTATCGTACACCCATTGAGCATCCATGACATCGTGCATGGTAACCATGTTGTCTTTCTCGCCCATAATTCCAGACCTGACCCTCCTCAGCTCCTGCATATGCCCTCCCACTCCAAGAAGCAGACCCAAATGCACACACAGGGTACGCACATAGGTTCCTGCCTCACATGAAATCCAGAAAACGACCAAATGTTTATCTGCATCAAACTCAAGTAGCTTGCTTTCATATATAGTCCTAATCCTAAGCTGCCTCTTGACTGCTGATATCAAAGGCGGCCTCTGAAAGACAGCCCCAGTAAGGGCTTCAAGGGCCCGAGCCACCTTGGCAACATCAGGCACGGCCGAATGCAAGCGTGCAACACAGACATACTCTTTCCCTGCACCCTGCTGGGACTTCACAAGTCGCGTAGCTCGGTCAATACAGACAATGAGATTACCTGTAACCTTGGGATCCAGAGTACCACTGTGGCCAGTTTTCTCTACACGAAGGATGCGTTTAATCCAAGCAACAACCTCGTGCGAGGAGGGGTTGGCAGGCTTGTCAAGATTGATAACACCATATCGGATGTACTCGGCAAGAGGGCGCTTAAGTGGGGAATACCCAGAGGGAAGAGGGGTGTAGTGTCCAGTTCGAACATTGAGGCGGTCGTAGTTCTTGAGAAGGATAGGCCACTGAGAGGTGTCCATGGAGGGAGTCGAGCTCTGGGGCTTAATCATGAAGTCTTTGTCCAAATCATTGTCTTTGTCTCTATGCTTCTTCTTCTTCTTCTCTGTGTCTGTCACTTTCGCCACGGCCTTCACTGGGGTTCGATCATCATCAGACGAAGCCATTTCCTGCACTTTAAACAGAACAATAGGTAAAACCCAACATCAAATACAAATTTTATTCTGGACAATATTTACGAGAAAACAATAGCTCTGATTTTTCATTTGTCAAAAAAAGACTTCATTAATCATATTACTCATAACAGAGGTACATAGTGACTTTCCTACACAAAGCATTGTCATTAAGATCCCAGTCCAGAGATTTACACAAAATATCAGGGGGTTTTACAAATAAACACTGACATGTTTGGCTAGAATATGAACAACCCTATCAGCTTCTAAAGACAAAAGAAGAGACTTGTACATAAAAAATCACTTGAAGTACGCCCAAATAAGACCCTTCATAACAGAAAACCCAAAAGAGTTTCTGGGTTTCTAACTTGTTTTTCAACTAGATTACTCTTCGCATCTATCAAACTCTCCGCTTACACAGAAATGAAGAAACCATATATAAATAACTTTAAAGGGTTCAGAAGCTCTTATATGAACAAGGTTTAGTTCTGGTTTACCACAATACGATAAATTCCAATATGATCAAAGCTCTTCCAAAACGTCAAGTAGAAAACCAATACCTTTGATTTTGATTTCTGCTTTGAGCAAACCCTTGAATTGGAAAGGTTGAGAGAGCGGCCACCCTGTGGTTCTCACTTCACTTCACTCGCTTCGCTTTTGTCCTCTAAACCCTAGTCGAGGGTTTAAAAGCACCTTTTACCGATGCGTCGTCGACCAAACCCAAATTGGTCTTTCAATGATGAAACACTCTTTTGGGCTCATTGTTGTTTTTAAAAAGATTTTTTTATTTTTGCCCTTTGGGCCTTGATTTGGACTAAAAAGACAATGGCCCCAAAGATTAAAGAGCTCTTTACAGACATTATCTCAAACCCTACAAAAAACATACCTAGGCCTAGGGTCGGTTCGGTAATCGAATCGAGACAGCCAAATCAACAACCGATCAACGACTGTTAAAATGTCACAATTCAAAATCGTTACCTAACTGACTGATTCTTGCGTTCATTGATCATTCAAGTTTTTGAAAGCGGCTCGATTCTTGTTCGGCCAAAGGACCTTCATATCCAAAATTCACAACAAAAAAATCATTCTTATTTCAAAAAATTGACCAAAAAATACTATGAACTCTTTGTAACATGCACTTTTATTTTATAATCTCAAATTCACAATTTGACCCCAAAAATTTCGTTTACAAGTTCCACATAAAGCAGAAAAATGAAATTAATTACCAAACAACTTTTGTTCACTTTTTACTTTTTAAAAAAACAAAAAATAGTTACTGAACAAGTTCATTTTTTAGAAAATAAAAACTAATAATTGAAAACTAAAAACTAAAAACTGAAAATGGTTATAGGGGCCTTAAAAATGCATGTAAACCAACTAGTAGTTGTTTAGTTGTTTAGAACCCTAAGCTTAAATGTAGTCAGTGGACCCAAAATTTTGTCCATCTAGAGGTGTAAAAAAATAATTTCATGAATGACTCCTACAAAGTTTAGGTTTTCATAGCAATACGATATATATTATAACACATAATCTATGTCATTAATTTTTTAATATATGATTTTGGGCCAAAATCTAAGGCTTTATATATTGGACCACATGTTTATCAAGTCTTAGGTCTTGATATTTTCAATATAAGAGAGGTTTTGGGCTAAAACCTTGAAGGCTTTACTTATTTAGAGTGCTGAGTGGGGATTTTGCATGCAAAATATTAGCCAAGTGTTTTATTTTTATGGGTAAACTACCGAAATGCCCCCTGAACTTGTACCTAATTATCAATTTACCCCCTGACCTTTTTTTTTAGCGAATTAAGGACTCGAATTAAATTTTATTCTCAATTTCCCCCCTGCCGTCTAAATCAACAACATGTCATCCAATAATCCGTTAAATTATTAAAAAAATATTATTATTTTTTTGAAAAAATTAAAGAAAAAAAAACAAAAATGAAAAAAAAAATCCTATGGCTTTTCTACACAGAAAAGAAGAATTATGAAAAACATCCTCAAGTAAATAAAAGTACAGCCAAAATTGGAATTACCTAACTAGAAGGAAAAAAAACAAGGGATTTAAACTAGTTCAGTTTAGTCTTCTTTGTCGATCACCTTGGTGCCCAAACCAGTAAATCCATCTGGAGGGACCTCTGTAACAGTGACTAGTGAGTATAACTCCTCATTGGCATCTGCATCCTCATTTCTCTTCCGTGCAATGCGGACGCGTATCCTTCTAGGACCACCAACCCTTCACTCCAGACCAATCCACCTCTCTTCCTTCAGTTTTTTTTACCCCCAGACCATTCACCCCTTCCCATCCTAACCTGATTCCCCCATGACTACCACCCCTCAACGAACCCAGAACCCACAGACCCAACCCCATCCCCCATCACAGACCTACCCCCCCATGAACCACCGTTTTCTTCTCCCCTATTCCCTCATGACCACCACCGCAAGCCACCCTTCCTTGCATCCTTAGTCCCCATAGAAATCATCCGCACAACCCCAACCTTTCAAATCAATATCCTAACCCCAAATTCACAACCATCGAATTATTCCAAATTAAAACAAATAAAAAAACAAAACTAATTGGTTTCTGAAAACCACGAATTTGACCACAACAATCTTGTGCGTAGTGTTTCTCTCTCTCTCTCTCTCTCTCTTCTTCACCAAGCCCACTTGTCACATCCCGGATCGGCTTTGCCGTAGCACGATATTGTCCGCTTTGGGCCCCCCCTCTCTGGCCCTCACGGTTTTGTTTCTGAGAGCTCACGACCAACTTCCCAGTGGGTCACCCATCCTGGGATTGCTCTCGCCCCCAACTCGCTTAACTTCGGAGTTCCTACAACTCCGAAGCCAGTGAGCTCCCAAAAGGCCTCGTGCTATATGGATGCGGGTGTGTACATATAAGGCACATCACCCACTCTCCGTTGGTCGATGTGGGATCTCACATACAAACTCAAGTGTTGGTGGTGGTGAGTGAATTTGAAGAACCCCGTTGTGTTGTTTGAGCACCAATGCTATCTACAAATAAAATAACATAAATTTAGTACATTTTATTATAAGAAGAAGCATAAATAACATGAGCATAAATAATGGGTGTGAATAGAAAATATTGTATGAAATATGTTGTATGAAATATATTTTTAGCAGAGAAAGAGATAGGGCAGAAGGGCAGAGGCGGAGGTGAAGGGGGTAGGGTGGGTGGGTCCTACTCCTTTGTTTATAAATAAAAAAAAAATTTCATTTTTATGTCATTTTATTTTATTTAAAAGTATTTAATTATTTTAAACATATGAAATGACCAATTTGCCCTCATATTTGACGGATTATTGGATGACATGTTATTGATTTAGACGGTAAGGGGGGAATTGAGAATAAAATTTAATTCGAGCCCTTAATTCGCTAAAAAAAAAGATCAGGGGGTAAATTGATAATTAGGTACAAGTTCAAGGGGTATTTCGGTAGTTTACCCTATTTTTATTGGTAAAGTGTTTGGCTAGATGGGTGAAGAAAACACTTAAGTGTGGGCAGCTGCCCACAATAGGCATGTATTGAGTCCGCCAGTGAATGTAGTTAGTTATTATAAGATTGTCTTTTTCCCTTTGTCCGCTTTGGGCCCCTCTCACGGTTTTTGTTTCTGAGAACTCACGAGCAACTTCCCAGTGGGTCACCCATCCTGGAATTGCTCTAGCCCCAACTCGCTTAACTTCGGAGTTTTTATGACTTCGAAGCCAATGAGCTCCCAAAAGGCCTCGTGCTAAATAGAGGAGGGCATGCACATATAAGACACATCACCCCCTTTCCGTTGGTCGATGTTGGATCTTACAGAGCATCTCCAAAAGATGTTAAATTGCCCCGTGGACATGAAACGGCAAAAATTAAAGGTTAAAATTACTCCAACCAAGTCAAAACCTAAGTGAATTTAAAGGCTCGAAGATATATGTCAAAAATAGCATATCAAAAAGCTTGATGTCAAATATTATCTTAATATTTCACTCTTTTTTAAAACTTCATGATCATATGGATCCCATTTGCTTTAAAAATATAATAAAATAATATGATATTGGCATTTTGGATGAAGTTGAAATTTTTTTCCCTAAATGTCAAATTGCCACATTGCCACATAAGCCATCAAATTCAAATTTAACATTTTGCATTAGACATCTCCCTTTGAATAAGCAACAATCTCAGCTAGTAGTAGTACATCCATATGTCCACCTGAATTTTGGGCATTTTTCATAGAATCTCACAACAATAAATGAATGCATCGATGTCACAACTACGTATGAATTAATGCATGCTAGAGCTACAAGGGCTCGTTTGGTACGCAGGACTGTCTTGGCATGGATTATGCTTAAGTACTGTCATGGATTAACTTGGCTTGGACTAAGTTTAATAAGACTTGTCCTGCGTTTGGTATAATGCTGGACTGGGACTTAAATAAAAATATGTTTATTTAATTAATTAAAAAAAATTAAAAATAAAAAAACTAATAAAAATAATTTTTTATTTAACCCATAGCCAGAATCGCCCAAAACCATCGACAACAAGCCACTGGATCTCTGCAAGGGAAGCCAGAGTTCCCCAAAAACCATCAGCACCATCCTCTCCTCTTCATCTCTCTCTCTCTCTCTCTCTCTCTCTCTCTCTCTCAATTTTGGTTCTTCCATTCCATGGCGATTTCAGATTCGCCCAGGCATCGCAGGCATCAACACGAACCCTCGCACTAACTCAGATCCATGGGATTTGTTCAGCGATTGCTCGACGGCCAACTATTGTGTTCTGGAGTCATTGTTGATCAAGAACTTGGCTTATTTGACGGACAGGGGAGCAGGAGGATGAGCATCCTTAATTTTGATCTCAAGTGAATGATGATGATGTTATTTGTGAAGCCAATGTGTTGAATCGGAATGGGGATGATGGTGATTACATGGACTTGAACTGAGTGGCTGAGTACGAGCACAGAACGCACGATATTTTTATTTTTTTTTATTTTTTCTGAAAATGCACGGGATTGTTTAGTCCCTTCCTTTTGCACGGGACTAACTAACACCTGCTAAGGAGGGGTTTTTAGTAGGCCCCACATTAGTAATCCCTGCTTAGAACTAGAATTGGGCGAACCAAACATGGGCCTAATTTTAATCTAATCCAATCCAGGGCTGGGAGGTGTACCAAACGAGGCCCAAAAGTATAGTCCAATTGCACCAAAACTATATATACTTTCAAGACTCGTACACCAGGGAATATAAAGCAGAGAAGCATGTATCCTTTGATCATGCAGAACATTCCCATTTCACAAAATATTGGCACAGTTTCAAATCAGTTTGAAAAGGGAAGAGAGAAATGGGCTTGTATTCCCTTGCTCAATTAAACGATAACACTTTACACCAGACACAGGATTAATTATAATTACAGATTTATTGGGAAAGAAATTGACATTGAACGGAACAGAGGGGCGCAAGGCGAATTTAGCGGTTGATCAAAAAACTCAAGATGAAATCAATGATTTGTGATCATGTCCCTATATGAACGGTTTCCGGCCCCACGACTGGTTCAAGTGATTGACAATTTCCTCAGTTTTTGCAGCCAAGGCAGCTGTTGAACAAATAGGGGGGCTGCAAGCCATGTTCCAATGGCAATTCAATCACTGGAATTTGTTTGTACATAACAAAATCATCCATCAAGGGCCCTGTCATAACTTTGAGTGCTGTCTCCAGGGGCATCCACCATCAAAAGCCTGCTCTAACACGTCTTCCATTCGCTTTGCTACTATTATCTGTTACAAAAGGATTTTTCCAAATGAAAAATACGTTATGGTCACAATCATATCTCATACGATAAAAAACCTAACAGGGTTACAGGGGTATCTACAGCTGACAATGCAATCAAAACACCTAACAGGCTATGCAGGTGGCAAAGGTAATCATCTGGCCTTAATACAATTTATGTCCTACAAGCAGCTGTGTAAGTGAGAAACCCCTTGCTGCAAATAAAACCAAAATTACCTCAAGACCAGAAAGCACAGCTGATGGTACTTCGATTAAGTCCTTCAGATTTCTTTCTGGAAGAATGACTCTTTTAATACCACAACGGTGGGCCGCTAATACCTGCAATAATGTTGATTCAGATAATCAATCCAAGAAAATCTATGCAATAACGTACCAGAATATTATACACTGAGAAATTTGCTGCCAACTAGGACCCAAATTTCTTGTAAAATGCTTAAAAATTCCTCAAATCCATACTGAATAGTGGAATCATCAAACAACCATGTGTCTAAAAACAAGCCTAGCAGTGACAGCACAAATTAGAAATGAGCACGGAGATGCATTGGACAACCGTGTAGTGTGTATACCAAAAAGCTATTTTACTTTTATCAATCTAGCAAAGCGAAATGTTGTGACATATATCTAGGTTCAATGGCTAGAGAAAGCCAACAGACATCAACAATAATAGTTTCAGATATTTGGGAAAAACAAAATCCATGTGGTCTGCATTCACAGGTATCAAGAAATTAAATTACATCTGGAGATTAGGTAGCTCGCTCTAATTGACGAACCCTAACCTCCAGTACATCTAACTCTCTTCTAAACACATTTGTTGGTAATGGAAAACTCAAAGACAGCCCTTAAATTAATTGGGTTACACAAAATAAACCGGATTGACCCTTTAATTTAGTGTAAATGCAATTGAACCAGATAAGTGGTAAAACCAATGCACGAACATACACACATGTATGTTGATTGATTTTCAAAATTATACCAGAAGTGCGGGTCAAGCTAGCAAAAGTGTAACACGGGCTCCATGAGCTTAAAACAGACCTGGCAGGATATCTAATAGTCGTGCAGAACTTGGCAACATTATGGGCCATACCAAACACGAACACACGCCAGGTACAACTCATATCACAACAAGGATTAAAAACATTTAAATCTAGCATGGATATGTCAATGCTTTGTGTTTGTGCCATGCTTGAAGAAGGAAAGGACAGAATTTAATGGGTGATGCTGACATCACAAAACCTATTTTACATCTATAATTTAGGACTCAAGGCATCTTAAAATTTTAATAAACATGCATCTCACACAAAATTCTTATCATAAAGGAAATTTAAACTACTTAGATACTAATTCCTTGGAAAACCGCACTCAATTATGCATCAAGCATCAATTTGGCTAGATGATGGTTACAGAAAATAGAAAAGATGCTAAAATGGAATGACTGTTGAGTAGTATAGCCTGGTGATTATAAAAATGAAAGTACTACTACAAGTGAAAATCTCTATGCCAGACAAGTATGATGTACAATACTTGTCCATAAAAGGTTAAAACCAAGGTTGCATCTATGGTCATGTTAACATGCCCGACACGCACACAAGCCAAAGCACTTGACAAGGCAGTGACTGCAAACTGCAAACTAAGAACATGACTAGATACAAAAGCCATCATTTCATTTTGTAAGCCATATATAACATGTTTTATACATGGAGACCGACTTATGTACAAAGTCACAGCTATATACTTCTCATAAGAATAGTAGGACATAAGGTGTACCTTATCCTTGATACCACCAACAGGTAGTACAAGACCTCTCAATGTCATTTCTCCAGTCATAGCTGTATCTGCTCTTACTCTTTTCTGACTGAACAATGAAACCAGTGCAGTTACCAGAGTCACACCTGCCGAAGGTCCATCCTTGGGTACAGCCCCAGCAGGAAAATGTATATGAACATCCCGACCCTCCAAAAGATTGGTTTCGTCAGCTGTTGCCAACAGAAGATCTCTTGCCCTGGCTCTTACCTGGGAGATAATTAGAGTCTTCAAAACTAACTTTTACATGAGTAGAAATTATGACATTATGTTTCATGACTATATTTTACAATCAGAGTATGGTGCACACAGGACTAATTTTTTTCTCTATCATTCAATCCCAGAAACAGAAGTAAATATGACTAGGATCTCAACAGAAATGCCTCCATCAGTAAAAAGCAACACTTTGTACTTTTAAAATTTGAGAATACAAAAATCTCATATTTGCTATTCTAACTCTAAGCCTTGCATCTCAATAAAATACTAGGTCTCTTCACCTATTTCCAATTGGTTTGGATTGGATGCTCCAACTTTCACATGGTATCAGAGCCTGTAATCCATCCACAAGATAGGGCCAATTTGGCCACGCATGCTCCAAGCCACAAATATAATTGATCTGCATCTGGCTCAGTCACTATACGTGAGTGGACGTGCTGAGCACAAAAAAATTCTCACAACGGGTATTCAAAGTCCAAGCATTGCATCTCAACACACAAAATACCGGGGTCAGGGAGGGGGGGTCATGGATCGTCTTTACCATTGCCAATTACTTTTTAGCCGGATGCTCCAATTTTAATATGTCACTATTTATGGGAAAGCAACGAGGCATGCAAACTTCAATATCACATATCCCCAAATTGAAACTGACAAGTATCGAACTTCTGTGTTTCTCTTCTTTTTCATTAAAACAGTATTACACTCTCTCTTTGATAATTACAGATATCAAGTGGCTGAGACTAACAGTAAGTCCCATTAGAATCTCTTAGTTGTCTTAAAAATCAATTTGAGAATCACGGCATGCATGAATTACCAATTAAAACCAATTCAAAAGTGTGATCATTGAGGCACCCCAAGAAATGTTTGACTCGTGACCAAGCGGCAGGTATTAGTACTTCAAAAATATAAAGATAATTAAAAGAAAAAATTACCCATGTCAATGCTATTTGTGCTGATTCTTTTATAACATCTCCAAGTTGGCCAGTGAGATGTAATTCACCCTTTCCCCCCATTGCTGTAGCCTCCACAAATTGGACCTCTCCACCAACAGAAGTCCAAACAAGCCCAACAGATACACCAGGTGTTGCAACCCGTTCTGCAGCTTCTTTGTCATCAAACCTTGGAGGCTGCATTACAACACACACAGACAACCTCAGAATCTCTTAAGCAACATGACAGGTCAACCTCCAAGATTTAATGCATGAGAAATCCAAGATGCATTGGTTATAAAAAAAAAGTATTCCAGTTTCTGGAATGTTGAGCCTAAAACTCACTTGAAAAGACTCCTAAACATTCATTTACATATAATCATCTAGATAAGAGCCCTGAAGTGGCTATACTTCATTACAAAGGACTACCTAACAATAAGCTGAAGCAACCTATCCTAATTATTAAAGAAAAAAACAAAAATAATTACCCCTAATACTTTTTCCAGCATATCCTCATCCACAGTCAATGGCGAAGCAATCTTGAAAGTGCTTGATATCTCGTGATTATTCACACCCATTGGAATAACCTCCATTTCCACTTCAGCTCCATCAGCAAGTCTGTTTTCAAGAAGTGGTGAAGCAAGCGAGTGCACATCTTTGATCGGAGAGACAGCTGGTTCTTGCTCTGCAACTCTTACAGCTGCTGCACGAGCCAAAGCAGCCAAGTTCCTCTCAAGATTCCGAACACCAGCTTCTCTAGTGTACCCCTGAATGACAAGTTTCACCATGGCCTACCACAGCAGAGAGACATTTATGATATTTTTGTATATACTTTGGTCATGAATCAAGAGAGTCATCTAAAGGTTGGCATAAAAAATTGATTTTGAAAACTAGAAATTTGGTGCCTATTTTTTGGATCCACAGCTATTATTATTGGGAATACCACAATTTTAACACCATTACTACTTGATAATAGCACAATGGAATGAACTTCTTACCTCCGGAATTTTGAGAAACTCAGAAGTCAAACCATGCTGATCAAGAACTCGTGGAATTAAATGGTGCATAGCTATCTTCAGCTTTTCTTCAGGTGTATATCCAGGCAGCTCGATAACTTCCATCCTGTCCAAGAGTGCTGGAGGAATAGGCTGCACCCTATTTGCAGTTGCCACAAAAATCACCTTTGAAAGGTCGAAAGGAACATTCAAATAGCTATAGGCCTTGCATTAAGGAATCACTTGAATATACTCACATTCAAGAGATAGTGATTTATTCATATAATTTATGCCATGCAGTGAAACCATCAGGTCACAGACCATATTGATAGTTACTCTCTTCATTTTATGTAAAGAAAATTTTCTCCAAAGTTAACTGTAGATATACTCATAGGTCAAACTCGAGATTCATACTACAAGATGACATTTCAAATTATTTAAATATAAAAAATCGGACTGAAATAAGGGATAGAGCCAGAGAGCAGGATACTGATCATTGAATGTTTTATTTTGTTCTGGATCAAGAACCTCCAGTAGAGCTGAAGCTGGATCACCACGTACATCAGAACCTGTCTTATCAATTTCATCTAGTAGCATGACTGGATTGCAAACAGCAACTCTCTGAAATAAAACATAATTAAGCAAAACGTTAGCCTAAGTCCTATAGCTTAAATTCCATACTCAGGTGGGTGGGTGTGGATATGCATATGTAGTTGTTCTTGTGTCTACTAAGTGTCCAACAATCTTCATTCGACCCATGAATGAAAAGCTAAGAGGCTTCTTCAATCAGAAGTTTTTCTAAAGGCAGTTATGGATCCGATGACAAACACTATGCCTTATCAACAACAAAATACCTATGTGTATTCTTGTTTTTCTGGGTTCGTTCAACACCCTTAGACCATAGCATTTTCAATTATGACTAACCACTGAACCCATCACATCAAAGCAAGTATTATGCATGTGAATACCACACCATAAGTCCATACAAATGTTTAATTGAATAAAAATATACCTTTACTCCATCAATGAGTCTCCCCGGCATGCTTCCAATGTATGTCCTCCTATGTCCTCGAATATCAGCCTCATCCTTAACACCACCAAGGGATATGCGTATAAATTTTCTGCCCAAAGCAGCAGCAATAGATGATGCCAAAGATGTTTTCCCAACACCTGGTGGGCCAACAAAGCACAACACAGGGCCTCTGGCATCTGGTTTAAGCTGCAACCCAAAAGTAACAATATGAGCATCAAATTCTGAACACAAAACATTCAAATAATCAGGGAACAAGTGCTGCAGAATTGGCCACCTTGCGAACAGCCAGATATTCAATAATCCGCTGCTTGACCTTAGCTAATCCATAGTGATCACTGTCAAGACGTTCTTTTGCAACCCTTAAATCTAATTCATACTCTTCACTGGCCTTCTGCCAGGGAAGATCAGCAAGAAGCTCTAGGTAAACACGTGAACTATTATATCCAGGTTGCTGGGGTTGCATCTTTTTCAGCCTCCTGAGGCATGAGGAGAAAATAAATTAAATAAATGATATGAGACCTGCTTAATTCAAAAACTTTAAGTTCAAGAATTGTGAAATCGAACAAAACAACAAGGGTGATTGGATACGATTTGAAATCTAACGAAGAATAAATAAGTCTTCACTTTGGTAATTTTCCTTTTCATATTTGTCTTTATCATCATAATTTTGCAGAAAACATTATAGACATTACAATCATCAATGGACAGATTTACAAACCCCCATCAACTACTGTTCACCAATCACCGGCAGGTCTGGAAAATGCATGTTGAATATGGTCAGAGCAGCACAAAATATAAAGCACCAGATTGTCTACAGAATCACCAGCGTCAAGCTTAAAGTTGAGGATAACAAAATCTAGAGAACATGACTGTGATCCCTTTTGCTACATAACTATATCTGGACCAAACTTAACAATGCCCAAATTTTGTAATGTTACTACACCCAAGAGTTAGAAATCCCAGTGACCTTTTTGTGTAAAGCTGCATAAATCAATGTGGCTTCAGATTAAAAAAGCAATTGTATATATGGGTAACAACTTTAATCTTCTTCTCTTACAAATATCTCAAGAGCAAAATAATCTAATCAACTTTAACATGCCATCATTAGGAAAAAAATCCAAGATAATACAATGTTGGGCACTACTGACAGTGTCGTCATTCTCTTTACTCCGACGAAGACCTTAATGTCAGACACTTCTTTGTTTGAGGAACCATAACTGTATCTTACTCAGCGCCAAAATTTGGAATGGAATTACATCAAAGTTTCAGTAATACCCACAGTATGAAATTTTTACTAAGAAAGAAGAAACTACTTTACTTGCACACTGAAATGCAGTAACCCATATTCCTTTCTTCTAACCAAATCATACCTCAACTCCCTCTGTGCATGCTTCCAGATATTTGAAGGCATTCCTGAACTTTGCATCTTCCTTTCCAGGGCAACTACATCGTCTTCATCATCATCATTGTCCCCAAGCTCCTCTTTTATAGCTCTCATCTGCAAGTGTGTTTCATAAAGCAGGAAAGGAAACAACAATAAGGATTTATGCAGCTAAAGAATAGGAAATAAAAGTATATCTGTGTCAAATTTAGAAGTTTGTTAAGATATTTCCAAACCATCAACATGTGAATCCACCTGAAGTCCTGAATAGTATTTATAAGTTTCATGAAAATCCAAATCAACTAAAATCCAACATATAATCAGAAATGAGTACAAACAAAATAATTGCACACCTAAGACAAAAACACGCCTATAAATAAAAGTTATTAGTAAATTTCATCTACTAAAGCAGCCTGTTGTATCCTTCACAACCTTTCCCTAGTTATGCACATGAAAAATGTATATTCGTTTTTTTTTCTTATATATATTTGATATTTGAGTCCTCCAGCACTACAGAAAATTATGTCAATCCTAAATATTAAACTTAAAGCATGTCTGGGACTGCTTCCAAAATGGCTAAAAGCGCTTCTGAAATGGTTTGGCAAAAAAACTTAAAATTGCTTCTGGGTCATAAAAGCGTTTTCTGGAGAAGTGTTTAATAAAAATTCAACGTGTTTCTAACAAAAACAAGTATGAGCTTAAGTGCTTCCTACAGATGCAGTCCCAAACGGACCCTTAATTAATCTAACCAATAAATAAATTATTACATCTCAATCAATAAATAAATTATTACATGTAGAACTTGTATAAAACCTTGCAAGAATACAGCAATCTAGAAAGCTTTGTACACTCCATTCCTTTATTTTGTCAAAAATATCCTTCATTTAACTTAAATAAATTTTTAAAAAATTATCAGATAAGATATTTTCTATTGCTTCAGAAAATAAGAACTAATCACCCCACCCTCAGCACAAAATTTTAACAGACAAGATTTTTTGTGTTGCATCAGATAAGGTTGTACCCTCAGCTTAATTCTGTAATTACTAATCTAAATAAAAACCGTTTAATAGTTATTACTTATTACTTTGAGTAAAGAGAAAATTTGCAAATTATGGTTTATTTCAGTAAAATTATAACTGAATTTCTTATTATTTGTTCCACTGACAAAATTTGCCATGACAATTCAAAAAGAACAAAATTCCAGAAAAATCAAATTAATATAAATAATAATAAAAATTAAACTGATGAGCACAATACTTGCTTACCACATTTATTGTAGGATAACAAAACATGAACTGGATGAAAACAAATAATAATTTTATCATTAAAAAACATAACTACAACTTTTCACTTCCTCAACAACTCAAAAGCTGATGTGAGAGTGCCAACCTGCTGACGCAAAAGAAATTCCTTTTGCGATTTCGATAATTGACCCTCAACTTTTTGTGTAATCTTCTCTGCTACATGTATGGACTGTCACAAGGTAACACCAACATGACTTCTAAAAAACTATAGGAAGTACTAAGATCAACTGAGTGAAAAAAACATCACCACCAGTGAATCAACAGTTACCTGCAAATGCCTGTCAACCAACTCAGTAGCTTTCGAAAGTCTCACTTTCAGATCAACTGAGTCCAGCATACACAGTTGCTCCTCAAAACTTATCTCAAAGCTGGCAACAAAGATATCTGCCAACTTGTGAACTGGAACTGTCTCCAGAAGAACTTTTGTTCTTCCTCCAGTTTTTTGTTTCTGCAAGCACAAAATGAAATGAGTTAATGATTTAAAATATGAACAACAAATATAAATTTAGAAAACACCAAGCGTTTCAAGTAATAAAGGCTCAGAAAAGTTTTATCAGCAGAGTCTACTATCAACAACATATATATCTATATATATATACACACACAAGTCAACAGTATCTGGATAGAATTCATAACATAAAGAAGCTTAGTTGATGCTCTTCAACCAAATCAAGGAATGTTGAGCAAATGGCATTTCCTAAACATCTTAACAATCAAGCACAGTCAAAACCATTTGAAACCCCATTTGTTAAAAAGAGAAGGCGCTCAGCCTCACAGCTTCAAAAGGAGCTTACACATACTTTAGAATGGATATAGAACATATACATGCATAATATTTGTGCGGTCTTGAATTTGTATTTCATTATTGATGCTATATGATACACCTGAGAAAACTTGTAACTAAAGATTCTGATAACACCAAAAAATAAAAATAAAAAGAAATAAGGTCTCTTGGTGTCTGTGATTCTATTCATGAGAAAGTTTTCAAAGAAGTGATAAAAATATGCTAATATCACAAATATCACCTGCTCAAGAACAGAAATCAGCTCTGTAGCAGTTGCTTTGAACTGGCGAGACAATGTTATGAACTCGGGATCTTGCTCCACTTGCTCCATCTCTAATTAAGATAATAAATATGAAAGCAACTCAACATATAGGTAGATAAGGGCACAAAACTCATCATCTGAATATAATCTGATCATGATACATTGAATATAAGCATATAAGCCACATTATAAACTCAGGTAAGCACATTTAAAGCAACGTTTAAGTCTTCATATTGTAAGGTAAAACATGGACAAAATTTGTTAATTGCTTAGAGAGGAAACATACAGTAAGCAGTGACACACACAAGCAATGATACAGTGATACCTAACCAGCTCCTTCCTAAAGAATGGTGATTTAAGAATTCCTCATTTCACGTGAGGGCCTTTCAATAACATATGACAGATGAGCAAGAGAGCATACATTATCCATTCAGGCTGACAGGAATAATTTCTGTGTGGTTTGCATGTCACTGTGTTCATGTGCGTGTGTGTGGGAGAGAGAGAGAGAGAGAGAGAGAGAGAGAGAGAGAGAGAGAGAGAGAGAGAGAGAGAGAGAGAGAGAGAGAGAGAGAGAGAGAGAGAGAGAGAGAGAGAGAGAGAGAGAGAGAGAGAGAGAGAGAGAGAGAGAGAGAGAGAGAGAGAGAGAGAGAGAGAGAGAGAGAGAGAGAGAGAGAGAGAGAGAGAGAGAGAGAGAGAGAGAGAGAGAGAGAGAGAGAGAGAGAGAGAGAGAGAGAGAGAGAGAGAGAGAGAGAGAGAGAGAGAGAGAGAGAGAGAGAGAGAGAGAGAGAGAGAGAGAGAGAGAGAGAGAGAGAGAGAGAGAGAGAGAGAGAGAGAGAGAGAGAGAGAGAGAGAGAGAGAGAGAGAGAGAGAGAGAGAGAGAGAGAGAGAGAGAGAGAGAGAGAGAGAGAGAGAGAGAGAGAGAGAGAGAGAGAGAGAGAGAGAGAGAGAGAGTGTGGGAGAGAGAGAGAGAGAGAGAGAGAGAGAGAGAGAGAGAGAGAGAACTTTCAAAAACACCCCTAGTCATAAATAGCAGATTTCTATTCAACTAATGAACCAGGGCCACACACATAACCAAACGTAGTATAAATGTTAGCGGGTACATAAAACATACACTTAGCATTTGAAGTATGAAGACAATTTCTTCTTACTGAATCAGAAAAGAAAAAACAAATCAAAGAAACAACAACATGCGGTATGTTTCAAACCACAACTAGCAAATCAACTAATAAACCCTAATATCTTCTACCAAAAACAAATCCACATACTAAATTGGCAACATACCAGACTTTGTCATTTCAAGAGGAGATATCCGTGCAGTATAATATGTTCCTCTTGTGCTAAGTTCCTGGACACTGAATCTACACAAACCTTCAAGGACGACTACATATGTAACCCTCCCACTCGGCTTCTCAACTCCTCTTGAGAGATGTAAAGCACGTGCAGCAACACCCCTAAGAATATAAATATCAAATATTAGCAACAAAATTAGTATATAACTACAAAGTGCAAAAACTCCAAATGAAAAACATATCAATAAGAGGGAGTTATACACAGAAAACAGAAAGTCAGTGAAATGTAGGCCGAGTCGAAAAATTGTGGCAGCCCATTGAAGAATTAAAGGGGAGTTAAACTGATTAAAGAAAATTACAACGCATAACATAAATAGATGGACCACCCTGATAGCTGTAATTTTAAGTAGTAGCACCCAAAAAGCCAAACACTCTCCACCACGCAACAAAATACAATTTTGATTCATGTACCTGGTATGCCAATGAATAACTTCCTGCTGATTTTTTCCATCTAGCCTGTGAGAATCAGATGTACCAACTTGAACTCTCGAGCCTCGTTCTCCAGATTCACTTCCCACACCTAAATTAGACAAATTACAAGAGACACTTCCTCTCAGATTTGCCATTAAATATAGGCACCCCCTCATCCTAGTCAAATAGAAAAATGAGCAGAAATCACCTTGAGACAACACAGGACCCACTGATGCTGACTCAGCAGCATCTCGAACGGGAAGAATACCAATTAATCCCTTCTCTTCACGCTGCCATAACTCTTGCTCCACCAATTTGACACTACATTAATCAAAATCACCACGTCCATCAATTCCATAATCCAGCACTCACAAATTCACAATTCCACACCTACATAATGATCAATTACCTGAAATGACACAACACCAAATTCTACGAGAAAAAGGAAGTTCGCATTTGAAATTACTAGTAACAAAATTGCAAAACAAGATATCTTGAGTTTCCACACCAACAAAATATGCACAACATTTGATCACAGAAATAGATGGAAAATACCATCAAAAGGAAACAAAACTAGACCAGACAATCTATCACGACGAAGAACATGAAAGGTATTCCTCCATTTTGTTCCTATCGAGAATGAAGGAAACATAATTTCCAAACAAGCAGAAGAATTGCATAGCTATAAGTTTCAGCTGAGGTCAAACAAACAGCTATCCACTTCAGTATGCACAAATTTTCTCAGAAACCAAACAAGAAAAACAATTTAAAGGAACAGCAAGCAATCAAAAGGAGAAATTCTACGTTTAAAGGTACCTGCTAGGTGAAGTGCAGCGAATTCGAATGATGGCGCCTGGTAAGAGGACCTTGTTTTTGAAAGGAAGGATACCGAGTCGACTCGGAAGCTCCACCGATTCCGCCATGTTTGCAACTGAAGAGAAACAAACAGTGGTTTTGCAGAGAGAGAGAAGGCGACGAAGAGTCAGAGGAGGAGAAAGGGAAGGTGGTAAATGCAAGGTGTGTGGGTTTGGTTTTATTTGGTTTTGGTTTGGTTGGAAGGATTTTGGTCCCGTCAGATTTTATTTTTTTTATCAAAACGGCGACGGCTTGTTTTTCGTTATAAATACTTTTGCTTCTATTTTTTTTCATTTTTTTTATACAATAGATATTGGGTGCTATCTAAAGGACTTTAAAATTGGGATTTTATTAAATTTTGAAGGACTTTAATCTAGATATTCAAAATGTTATTGATTCGAAGAAAATTCAAAAAGTGGTAGATTTTGATGGTGTTTACTTTAAATTTATCAGCCTCTAAAATTGGCCAAAAAATTATATTAATTACGAACATGTCAGTATTAGCAATATAAGATGAATATCGTATGCCCCAATAATATCTTATATTAATAGAGACTAAATTGAGAAAATAATATCTTATGTGCGTCGAGAAATCTGCTTTAATCAAACAATAATTAATTGGGTGAGGCGCTTAGAATATGTCGAAAAATAAATGAATTATAGAAGAATTGGGCCATGAATTTTAACAGATTTTTCTCAATTCTTGCACATGATCAATTAAGCCATTACTGATGACACGACTTTAGCCTTCACTTTCACTGTCCCCACTACCCTCACTATCAAGAATGGCCACTACCCCTCCTCAGATTTGTTTTTCTATGAACAATTTTCAGTACATGTTAAAACTTCTTGAGATTTTCTATTTAAACTCCACACTTCTCTTAGTTCACTCCATGTTCTAAGTTCACTCCATGTTTTAATTTAAATTTTCACAATTTCTAATAAAATCCCACTATCTTCCCAAACTACCCTTAAATACACCCCAAACTAAAAAAATAAGAAATAAAATAGATTTTCTATTTAAACCCCACAAATTACCATTAGAGGAGGAAGTACGTTTGGGGCATGAGAAATAGTAAGTAATTAAATTAATGTTTTTGTAAACACACATGGGATTAAGAGCTTGCAAAGGGAAGTTTCATATTTCATGAAGTATGAAACACGCAATGGTGTGATTCTTATTTGACAGACACGGAAAATTGTTGGGATTTTTATATTCCAAATGGCTCAAATTGTTCAACGAATTTGACAGACACTTGATTTTTTGACAATGTTAATTTATGGATTGGTAAATTTTTCGTGCATAATATGTGATTCTTATTTGATTTCTACCTCCGAATGCCATCTAGAATTGGTGGGGTTTTCAAATATTGAAACACTATGTAATGAAGCTTTAGGCACTTACAAGAATAGTACGAACTTTGCAATATGAGAAAGTACATACTTTGCATTTACAAGAATTGCTAGGTACGTACTTTAATTTGCAATATGAGAAAGTACGTACCTAGCCGACAAAACAAGAACTATTCTTTTCCCCCTTATTTTACATGTATGATTGACAAAAGGGTCTTAAAAGAGTTATAAATTGTTGCCATGTTCATGGATTTCAAATGAATTTTTTTTTTCTAAATACAAATGATAGTCTAAAAAAGCTATCTTGAATTCTTTATTATCACTTGGAACAACCAGAGCCGTCTTAGCTGCTTTTCGTTAACGAGGCCTGAGAGCATCCCCTGAGGGATGCTCTTAGCTCCGGTTCACCTCCCCTGAGGGATAAGGGAGCCTAAAAAATCTGAAAGGGAATGAAGATTTCTCACACACACACTAGTAAGGTGCTATGAGGGTTTGAACCTAAGACCACTCTAAGGGGATGCCATTTTTCATTGGGCTAGAACCCGTTGACACAAATGTATTCTATACAAATGATAGTTTAAACTACAAGAGAGAATGTAGTTTCTCACACACACTACCAAAGTGCCATGAGAATTTAAACCTGAGACCACTCGTCCATTGGTGCCATAGTTATCAGGTAGTTGTTTCAATGATAATTCTTGAATAGAGATCTAAAAATTAGATAGTTGGGATCATTAGATAACATTGTGGATGAAACCAACAATTGAATACCTTTTGGCTCTCTTCATAAAGGAATTGTATTATTATTTTATCAAAAAGTAACTTCATTAGATAAACTTCTTTTAAAAAAAATTATTAAATAAGAAAATCCAGTTAGATAGTAAAATATGAATTATGAAATTAAAGATATTGAACCAATGACAACGGCATGTTGGTTGGATTGCCACAAGTTTTTGCTACGCTTCCAAGTAGCATGGTACCTGCATGTGTGAGCTCCCTCCCTTCCCCTTCCTAACTTCCAAAAAAAAAAAAAAAAAAAA
>NW_018921679.1:132631-152097 GCF_002207925.1 Prunus avium | reverse complement strand
AGCAACTCCACCCATTTGCCCTTAGCCATGGCAAGGGGGGAGCTAGGGCAGCCACTATTCACATGAATAGTGGTTGCCCTTGCAAATAGTATTTTGTGTTTCCACTCGTTGCCATGGCTAAGGGCAATTACTATTCATTTTTTTGTTTTTTTCACAAATTTTTTTACCTCAATAATTAATTTGGATAATATTTTCGGATAAGATTTCCGGGTTCTTATGTGTCAATATTTATTATAAATTTCATATCTAAATCGGATAAAATTTTGGCATTTATAGAAAAAAAATCAGTAATTTTTTATTAAAAAATTTGATTTTTTTTCATTTTTTTATTGCACAAAAATTGGCTGCCGTTGGATTGGAGTAAAAAATCTGATCGGAGAGCCCAGAGCGCGACACGTGGACTTTAGCGGCACTGTAGTGCGAGTACTGTAGCACAATCACTGTAGCGCTGACGTCACCCAACCCGCGAGTTGGACCTCAAGCTGAATTAGCCTTCGGGCTAGCCCGAGTTGGTGGGACCCCCAGGTTGCCTGGAGCTTCGTTTTTTTGCCTTCCCCCCCCCCAGCCTTGGGCTCAGCCCCTCGCTGAACTTGCTCTAATAGATGGTGGGACCCATTGTATTGGTGGGCACCACCTCTATTAGAAAGTTGGTACATAAGTTGGTATCCCAAATTGGTCTCCCTAAGAGCAACTCCACCCATTTGCCCTTAGCCATGGCAAGGGGGGAGCTAGGGCAGCCACTATTCACATGAATAGTGGTTGCCCTTGCAAATAGTATTTTGTGTTTCCACTCGTTGCCATGGCTAAGGGCAATTACTATTCATTTTTTTAATTTTTTTCACAAATTTTTTTACCGCAATAATTAATTTAGACAAAATTTTTAAAAAAGATTTTTGGTGTGGGAAGTGAAAAATATGACTAAGTATTTATTTTTAAAAAATATTATTTTTTTTTTTTTTTCCATTTTTTTCGAATTTTTTTTAAAAATTTTGTTGCTGACGTTAGCAACCCTCGTTTTGGACCTCGAGCTGAACTGGCCTTCGGGCCAACCCTACTTGCTGGGACCCACTCCCTGCCCGGGCCTGGGCTCACCGCTGGAACACCATTTTTTCTTTTTTCCCCCCCCCCAGCCCGTGTCCCAGCTCCTCGCTGGAGCTGCTCTAACATGACCATAAGCAATAAGTCATGAGGAAGACTTTAGTTTTGGAGTTTTGGAGGACTTGAAGTTTCCGTGTGCTCTAATTTAAGCAATGAGCATAAATGAAATAAAAATGGATTGGATGGAAGACACAAACTTGAATCTTTGATGAGATGATAGAGATGTATTTTAATTGGGAAATATCAATTAATTAATTAATTAATTTCAATTTCGACTTTATTAGTTTCTTGCCAAAGTGGTAATCATATTTAAGTAGTTTCTCTAGCATTATTTGAAGTATCAAAACAATACCATGACGCATGCGAGCTCATTAAACATCTATACAAATATTGATTAAGAAAGGAATATAGTCCTTTAAATTATAAACAATAATCCTTCCAACAAAGCAAACTATACCCCTTTTGAGCTGATAACTTGCCAATCACATGAAGAAATTTCTGATGGAGAAGTAAATTAAGACTTGTATTCTTGCATATTTTGTTCAAAGTCTTATAGAGCTGGTGGTAGTAGTGGCAGGGCTAAATATTGGGGGGACCAATAGTTGAAAGAGATATGAAATTAAATACTAATTTTCAAATTTTATATAAAACTTCAATGGAGTTCATGAGAACTGAGGCGGGCCACAGTCACCTCTAGCCTGTGTGTGGCTCGGCCCACTCACATACTATGAGTGCCCTTGGTCACTTCAAGACAAATTAGATATGACTAAATTAGAAATATTTAGCTATAACATGTAACTTTTGAATACTTATGTATTTGATATACTTGTATTTTCTATTTCGCTCCACTCATGCATGGAGGATCAGGAAACTCTCTATTAGCGATCCATTATTCAAACACTCATATATAAGTGCAAATACTTTTGTACATGAGGGTAGGAGTCAATAAAACGCGAAGAACATTAATATTTAACTCATCATTGACATATCAACATTTCTAAACAAACCAAAACACAGCTTCTTCTCTTCTTTTAAAATCTCTAGTCTTAGACATCGAAATGTTTGTCGACCAAACCAAAAAAAAAAAAGTATAAGTTAAATAAACTATAGCTCACTAGGACACTAGTTAGTGCTTTGGCGTCATCACGGGCGTCATACTATCAAACCACCATCATGCACATCACATCTCCAAGCCCATTTTTTCCACAAAATGTCATACAATAATTCTTTTCATGACTTTTCACTATTCATTAATAAAGTTCAAAGTCATTTAAAAATAATAATAATAACACGTTTTGAAAACAAAAAATAAAATAAATAACATTTTGGGGTGGGTGGGGTCCACGGCCCCGAGGCCCTAATGTAACGTGGGTAATGGGCATTGGTCAATTGGCAATTTATTTGTCCCCATCCTTCATGATCGATTTGAGATTTCGCCGCTAGTTTTGGACCGTCCGATCTGATCTCAGCGGATAAGGGGTGGGTGGAGAGGAGGTGCTTGTGCGTCGACAGCTGGTGGATTGTTGCGTCAACAACAAGACGTCAGCTGCGGGCAGGAGGCCTAGCCGGCACGTCGACGCCAGTGGGACCCACCGTGGACTGACTGACGTGGATTTTGGTTCTTGATCTAGATTTACTTGAGAGATAGTTGACGCATTAGCTCACTGTCCACACAAGCTGGTCATCCGTAATGAGAAAAGTGCTTTGCTTTTCTCCTCTTTTCTAGATTTTTCACACCCAAGATGTCGGTTCTTTTTGTCGAAAAAAAATCGAGTAAATTGAAAGTAGTTAGATTCTGAATTCCTATTGAAGTTTTTTACTAAATCATATGGAATTTGAATAGGAGTATTACTAATTACTAAAATATCCTCGTTGTTGGATTAAAGTAGATGACAAATTTGGAATTTTGAAAATTATGTGAGGATATAATGGGAAAAAAAAAGATGAATTCCTAATGAGTTAGTTCCCCAGGAATTAGAATACCACCTCCCACCCAAGAATTGAATTCCTCCCAAATCAGGAATTCAATTCCTAATTTTGTGTGAGCCCCACTTACTTTTCAATTCCTTGATGTGAAGTAAACGTAGGAATTTTCCATAGTTAGAATTCAATTCCTGATGAAAATTCTAATTCCTGATTAGTAAACACACCATTAAATCTTTATTAAAAACTCAAATTTAAAATAGGTTTCCATGTGAGATAGATTTGTCCTAGTATTATTAACTAAATTACATTATAATTTATATGCTACCTATTTTCATATTTTATTTATAATTTATTTTCAAGCATGTCATTAACTACCTTAGTTATAATTAATACTCCCTATTAATAGCATATCAATCACCCCATTTATTTTGGTTGGCATTCCCTCTATACATTGCCAATCCCTAAAATTTCAAACAAACAAAAAATCCCTAAATTACATATCCAATAAATAATGAACCTATAAAAAAATATTAATATGTATATAATATAGGTACTTTATTTACCAAAAAAAAAAGGGATATGTTACTTTGTAATTGAAATTTATGTAAGTATTTTTTATAAATTAAAAATAAGTACATTATTTACAACAAAAAAAAGTTTTTTTTATATAAAAAATAGGTACATTGTGTAATTAAAATTTCATAAATTAAAAATAGGTATATTCTTTATTAATAAAAAAAAAGTATGTTATTTATAGGTTAGGTATATATACAAAAGATATGTAAAAAATAGGTATCTTATTCATAAAAATAGTGGAAAAATAGGTACAAATAATAGATACATTATTTTATGCTAAAAGATGATAGGTATATTAAATGTTTCTTCATAAATTAGATAAGGTAACTTGATGAGGTTGATCCTAGTCATGAGTTTTTACTTCTAAAAAATGAATTTTATTAATAGAAACAAAGTAAGCCAAATTTACTAATAATGTTATAGGTGTTGCTATTTGGACCATATTTACTGACTATATCTATATAACACAGGTGGCTCCCACATATATTGATAGAGCCCAGCCTACCTCTAGTCTATTAGGGAGGTGGTGAGTAATGTAGTCATTAAATGTGGTCTAAATAGCATTATTGTAATATTATACTCTAGGGGCACATTTGGTGTTTGGCTATTTAGCACTAACCACATTTATAACATACACCATGTCATCCAACTAGTTATATCAATTTTTTTTTTAGTACAAACGATAGGGGAGGAGGATTTCTCATACACACACAACTAAGATGTCATGTGGGGTTCGAATATGAGACCTCTTATCTGCAAATTAATGCCATTTTCCACTGGTCTAGGCCCGTTGGCCCACCCAATTGTAACATTTGAATTTGTGTTTTATTAACTAAACAATCTTTTTATAGACTGAAAAAATGAAAATGATATGAGCATGGCATATCGATCGCTGCTTCAAAATGAAGTATTAATAAATACAGTGCATAGCTAAAATAAATTGCTTATGAAGTCTCAAATATCATCCATAACAACAACACATTTGGATGGATTTTGTGCCTCTGCAAGTAATGCTAGCCATTCAAATGGACGTATTAGGTGGTGGAGTTCCTTGAGGCTCCTTTTTCTTTGTCTGTTTTTTTTACTTTTTTTTAATCCAAAAAAAAAAAAAGAACAAGATTTGTGAATTTTTGTTGTCACCAAACGATAAAAATAACATTGATAAAAATCGAAAAACTCGATTACAATAGCCACACATACAACTAATCAGTTGAACCCAAGTGATGCCTATTGCATAGAGTGAACATGTTGAAAGTCTTAATAAGGAATACGTTAATTACTATAACAGTTTTTATTTATTTATATTATTCAATTACTAAATAATGCGATTTAATAGATGGTGAGAAGTATTTTCTTCATACGTTAGACAATTTGGAAGTTTTGTTCTTTAAGAGCTTCCAATCAGTTCACACATGTTCACATATTGATATGACAATATACAAACATTACGTAAAAATATGCCAATCAGTCCACACATGTTCACATATTGATATGCCAATCAGTCCACCTTGCACCACTGTTGAAAATCATTTGCCTTTGGATACTTTTGCCCAAAAATATCTGAGTTGTTTCGTATTTGTAATCTATCACATACGATTTCGTGTTTATCTACGATTTCGTGTTATCTTTTTTTTTTTTTTGGTGAAAACCAAGGTATCCCCCGCGCGATTGCGGGGACTAACCCTCAAGGTACTGTCGGGCTCAAAGCGGGGACCTCTCCCAACAAAATCTGCTCTATTCGCAAGCGCCTGGGATCGAACCCAGGATCTCTTGTTTAAAGAATCCAAGCCCCTTCCACTTGATTTCGTGTTTATCTTTCTTATCACATAATTTGACTGAAATTTTCACAATTAGAAAGCAATCGATATTTCAGAGCGAACTAAGTTATATAATATTATATATATGGTGATAAGTTTTGTGTTCTTGGTGTGGGCTTGCCAGACTAAAATTGTTTGACTACCCAACTAAAGTTCAACTTAAAAAGGCTCATATAAAAGTTTAGCCATCGGAATTCAAAAGTGAATAATGCTTATTAATATTGTGCTTTAGTCATAGACATCGCAATATAAATAAATAAAAATATGAATTATATGCTTCATGTCGTCGATTGTGAAAGCGAGGCCAATCAAAATCAATTTTGTTTGTTGCCCATAAAAAGACGACAAAACAAAAAGAACGAATGTAATGATACGACGGAGAGTTGGATTGGGAGATTATCATTATTTATTGGACGTAAAATGTTATGGCTCGATATCCACTACCACTCCAGTCAACGCATACACTCTTTTCGTCAACGGTTCTATTGCTGCCACTGAAAATGCAAGTGTGGTTTGGTGTGTTCATATTCAACAATGTATATAGATCTGGTAACATTGTGCACAACCTTTTAATACGATTCTGTTGCCCAGTGAATCAACCTTAGAAGGGGGGGGTTGTGTGTGTGAATAAGGTTAATAGCAAATAGAAATTCAAACTCAGAGATTTATACTGGTTCAGTCCTCCTGACCTACGTCCAGTCCTCAAGCACACCACTTGAGAATTCGATCCACTATGTTGAAAAACTCCTCGCAGGTGGAGTTGAAACCTTTACAAAGCTAGAGCACACCACTCCTTCGCTCAAGGTGAAAGACACCCTTCTCACCTCACAGGGTCAAACCAACCCTTTTTACAAGTTTGAATGGAAATCAATCTCGGAACATAAAAAGTCTCTCCTATTTGAGAGGGATATACAATTGAAACTCACACAATGGAAACTCTCCTTTCTGAGTAGATAATACAAAAGGAATTCGAACACTAGAACTCTTGTATGAAATTGAACAAGATTGGCTCAAGAGAAAATGAAATTTAGAGTATGATGAATGCTTGTAGGCTTGGATGAATATCTTCAGTTCATTTTCTACAAGAAATCTGCCTACTTATTTATAGGTATAGAAATATAGTTGTTGAAAATATAGTCATTAGGGTTACAGCTGTAATTAGGATGATACTCTAATTTATTTTTATATTACTCAATTTACTTAAGTTTACAATGTAAATAAGGAAGTACCCCCCATTTCGATTCAAATAAAAATACTAGAAAATCAAATTCTCACCAAATCAAGATATGAAAAATTGGTTCTAGTGCAAAATACGATTTATGCTAAAAAGGATGGTTCATTAAGTCAAAATATACTTCATATTAAAATCCCATAAAATCAAGTTTTCTTATTTGAAGTATAAGGAATAAAAGCCGCCAAAAATTATTTTGATGAAATAAATATTTGGAAAAACATTTTTCATACTTAGCCAATATTTGATAAAACAATTAATTCATGTATGATATGAATGCGTGAAGGAACCTAAGGTCAATCTAGGTAAAGAGCCTTTAGATGTTCAATTCATAAAGAGTTTTACAGGAATAACCTAACTCTTCTGTATTGAAGAAATATATGCTTGAGTGTCGGCTTCTTGCTCAGTGTGACAAACATCTTCCCCTATGTACAGTATTTTTGATCCATTTGGGATTACCTGCTCCTTACAACTTATCACACTTAAAATACATTAGATAAATAAGGAATAATTTGTTATCATCAAAATATGCACAACAATATTAAAAACCATAAGGCTAACAGATTCAAATTCGTAAAAAAATTTCAATATTCAGGTCCGAGTTATCGTGTTGACCCGTTAGCCACCCGTTAAGCTAATGGATCGTTTCCGTGTTCATTCGTGAATACACGAACTTGCCCGTTAAGTGGGGTAACTTTGTAATTTGCTTTTCCAAAACCTCAACCTCATTTCTTCTTCTTGCTATCTCACACATATCTCTTGCTCTCTCTCCCAAAACTTGTCAAGAATCAAGATACCCATCCATCCCACAACCACAACACCAACACCAACCAATGAATGTAGGCCCACCTACATTGGTTTTTCCGGCGATTGCACCTCCTTACGCCTTAATAGGTCCCCCACTGTGGTGCACGTAAATTTTTCACAACATGTAGAATAGATGACAATTTTTCTTGAAAATTGTATATGTAGTGTTTTCAAAGTAATTAGAGTTATCTTAACTCATGTTGAATTGTTGTAACACGAAGCATGACGGCTAAATCTATCTTCTGTGAGCATTTATGAATGACAAAAAGGAACATAACTTGTTGAACATTTGAAACAAATTACACAGAGGCGGATCTAGAATTATAAGATTGGGGTGCCAATATGTAAAATACTAATATAAAAGATACATACATATTCAAATATATGTGAAATTTGTTGAAGTCAAATATTTTAAAGTTATTAATGTAAAATTTGTTGGATGGAGGCCATTTACCTAAAACTAACAAGATTTCTTTACCCATTTCTATGAGAGTTCGTCTTCTAAAAATTAAAGAAAGATAATTGCTATGTATTTATAAGTAATTATCTTGGTGTAATATATATATATATATATATATATGTCTATTACATAAATATATAATTCTATTATATATATGGATATGTATTAGTAAAATAGTCTTTGTTAGTGTAGTTACGTGTCAAAGAAAAAAAAATGTTAAGTAAGCATGACTATGGTATTAGCTCACCAAGAAGAATAGATTAGGGATTGGAGGAATTGGAATCTTCCTTATCTGCAAAGGTAGACTACATAAATAACTATATATATTACTTGAATGGTAAGCATACAAACCGCTAATACACCATCCAATAAGAAAGGACTTATTGCCGACCTATGATCCTTATATATATAGGACATTATGTGCATAGTAAATGAACAAAGAAAGCGAGAGAGAAATAGTGGTAGAGAGAAGTAAGAAAAAGAGTGAGAAACTGAGTTTGTGAATGTGGTGGAAAATTGGGAAACAACTTACATTTCTAGCAAAAGCTTTGGTGCCAAGGTAGGGGTTTCTTGGAGGTCTTTTACAGAGATTGGTTTAATTAAATTTTGTGAGCATTATATTATGTGTGGTACAGTTTGATTGTCGTTCCTTGTATTGGGCGTACTCTTAACTATTTGAACAATGTTAGCATAATTATATATATACATTGGTGATGTTTTAAATGTTACATTGTTGTGAGATATATGGATATGTGAAATGCATAATTATATCATGTCATTGACATTAGTTGGAGTTGTTGGGTGGAGAAAATAATGGTAGAAAAGAGGGTAATGGAAATAGTCTTTGTGTAGTTGAGTCTAACTCTTGGCAAGTACCAGGTCTCAGGGATCCCACAGTGCACATGGTTTTTATTGGGTGATTCGGGACTGGCCACTGGGAGTTAGACAAGGTGACTAACAAAATGGGATTTATGGGATGATTGAGATGGGGGTTAGTTCATATAAATGGGCATTCAGGACCAAGTGGTATAAGCATGGTATGGGACGTGTGGGTCTGCTTGTCTAGTTATATGAATTAACGGGAAAAGATGAAGAACATTCATGCATTATTATCTTTTATATGTTATGTGATTGTATGTCACTTAATTTAATTATATCAATTTCTGTAAAAAGGTTTATGTCCCTACTGAGCTGTGGTTTCGCTCACCCCCTAATAGATTTTGTAGCTATCGAACTTGAAATCTAGAGCTTGTGATGATTTTGGCATATCTATAGAGTGTATTGTTTACATAGCTTATGGATGAATAATGAGCTACTCTTTTAGTGGTTTTGGCAACAAGATGGATTCATATGACAATAATAAAATATTTCAATTCTCTCAAGGATCTCAGGGCACAACTTCAATAGGCACACTTTCAATTATGTTGTTAAACATATATTTAGTTTGATAATATGTATTTTTTTTTATTGCATCTAATATGTATTTGATTTATGTTAAATCTTATTGGAAATTAGTCAATGTAGCTATGAATTGCATGGTTTATATGATTTAATGTATAATTTTATTTTAGCCAAAAAATTTAGCTAGCCCACGCTTCGAAAAATTCCTAGTTCTGCCTTTGCACATAGGCAGTTAGGTTGAATCTACCACTTCATAACTACAAGTGAACCCTTTGAGATTATGAGCTTTCCTTCCATAGCCTTATAGGAATAGCCAATCTTGTCGTAAGTACCGAGGGAGATGAGATTCTTCTTCAATTTTGGTATGTACCTAACCACACCCAATGTCCTAACCACGCCGTTGTACCTCTTCACCTTGATAGTACTCCTGCCTTCGACTCTACAAATCGAGATGTCCCCCATCACAACTTTGCCGTAGTTGTCCACTTCATACATCTCAAACCAAGATTTATTTGAACACATATGATATGAGCATCCGAAATCCAAAATTCAGTCAGAAGATGAAAACCTAGAAGAAATAGAAAGTTTTTAAGTATTAACAATGGTATCAATAAATAAAAGTTCACCGTCGCTATCCTCTTGGACCCCAACATCATCCGACTTCTTCCCTTTGTTTATCTTCTCTCTCTATGTAGGACAATTCTTCTTCCAACGATATTTTTTACCCACACTAAAAACAATCATCTTTCCCCCTGAATTTTGATCTTCCCATATTGCTCAAAACAGCATTGTCTTCCGACTTATAAACTTCATCCAACCTTTGCAAGTCTGCAATACACATATTAAAGGCGCTAACGTACTCCATCAAGTTTACACCCTCCTTCATCTTTAGAGAGTGAAGCTTCTTCTTCAAGAAAAGCTTGTTTGACAACGATCTTGATGCAAACATCTCTTCAAGTTTCTCCCATTTTTGCTTCGCAGTGTCTTCCATCGCATTACACAACACGTCGTTAGTGAGATGTTGTTTGATGGATCCTTTAGCAAGCTCGTTCAGGTCTTCCCACTCTATATTCGTCATGATTTCCGACTTCTTTTCCTTGCCTACCAAGACTACGCTAAGACCTTGCTGCTTAATTATGTACCTTATCATCTTTTACCCAAGCGTGAAGTTCTCTTTACCGGTGAACGGCTTCAACTAGACCTTCACACTCGCCGCTTGTGGTATCTTATTCTAGGAGTTTTCCCCGTTCCTTATCGTTTGCAATCGTCAACACACCGCTTCTCTTAAAGTTGGAAGAGCACTTGGGCATAACTATACTCGCCGCAACTGCGGCTCTGATTCCACTTGTTGTGTGAAAATACTCCAACATCTTGTCATTGATGGAATACGCAACTACCACATATAAGCCACGCAAAGATAAAGCACACAAACACCAACTGAAAAGTAAACACATACATAAAGAGCACAAGAATTTATAGAGGTTCGACATTGTGCCTACATCCTCTTCGATTATCCCTGAGAAATTCATTAGTAAGAAAGAACCCCTTTGGTTACAATGAAGAACCCTCTTTGCTCTCTCACAAACTCTGGCTCACTTTTCTCTCACCCTTGGCTCAAATCCAATTTGATGCCTTAGTTTTCTCTCATTATGAAAACCTAGTGCCAAAGTGCTTATTTATAGTTCATAGGACTTAAGTACAAACCTACTAGGAATAGAAGACTTAACCAAGCTCAAGTAGGCTAGAAAAAACCCCAAAACGCATGTAAAATATCAAGACATACTGAGCAAAAAAATACACACTGTGACCGGTCTCTTTATGTTGAGGCCCAAAAAAGTCACGAGAAGCCCAAAGACATTTAAAGCCCAATATAATATATAATGTTGGTCTTGCGTTAATCCAAGCTGTATTTTGGGAATTAATTCATTAGATAAATAATAGTGTCCATGCCATGCGAAGCCAATAAGACATTTCTCATATGTCAATCACCTATCAAGCTCACATGAACCCAAGTCATGTGGTTTACGGGGCTTGCACGAGGGATTGTGGTGTGGAAGGTTACAGAGGTCCACAAGGCCCACAGAAGCTCTTGGATACTTGAGACTTTGAGCTAGCTACTTGGGAGCACCAAAGTCCAAGCCCATTACTTAGAGTTCTCCAATATGGGTGAGCAAATGAGATATTTTTCAAGCACTTCCTTTTACCCATAGGAAATAGTCATTTTCCAAATGCCTAGCTTTACCCATTGGAAACAAGCCATCTCTAGCGCTTCCTTTTACCCATAGGAAATAATCAGTTTATGGTACCTAGCTTCCATGTTGGAAAATAGCATGCCCCAATGCTCCCTTTTAACCATTGGAAATAGGCTGATTCCAGCACATCCTTTTACCTATTGGAAATAAAGGAAAACCCTCACGCTCTATAAATTGGGAGGCATTTGCTAGGCAAAATCAACCCTATCTTGGTTGCTGCAAGCCTCCCAGCAACCATGAGAACTCATCTTCCTTCCTCCCTTCAACTGCTGCAAGCATTCCAGCAGCCATCCCAACCATCAACCTCCATCCCTTGGCCACTGCAAGCATCCAAGCAGCCATCAACCAACATCTCTTGGTTGCTCAAGCACCCCAGCAACCATCAAACCACTTTTCTTCCTCCTTTCGGTGGCTGCTGCAAGCATTCCAGCGGCCATCCTAACCATTCTTCGACCATCACAACCATGTTTCCTACTACCTCACCCTTGAAATCCTCCAGCTTTCCTATAAAGCCTCACCAAGCATAACTCCAAGTTTTTCTTTCCTTCCAAGCTATAAACACCATAGCCTTCAAACCTCAAGCTTTTCCTCCAATCCTCCTTCTCTTGAAACTCTTAAATCCATAAAGCCTCACAAAGCATAACTCCAAGCTTTTTCTTCATTCTAAGCTATAAACACCATAGGCTTCAAATCTCAAGCTTTTCCTCCCATCCCCCTCTTGAAACTCTTAAATCCCCATAGCCATAGCCACAAACAATAAATTATCAACACCCAAACTCAAGCATATCCAACACCAAGCCAAGCACATGCATTCTCATTTGCTAAACTTGTGGATCTTTAGCTCCCACACTCCAAGCTCTCATGCCAAGCTCATATAATCTCATATCAACATCAGAAAGTCATCTTTAACTCTTCGTCAAGCTGCCAGAAACATCAGCAAGTCATCTTCAACTCTTCTTCAAGCTGCCGGAAACATTAGCAAGTCATCTTCAACTCTTTGTCAAGTTGTCGGAAACATCAGCACCAAACACGCAGCCGCTGGAAGAAGAACAGAGTTCTCCCCTAGGACTTGTTTCTCCCTCGGGATGCTTTGGGCCTAGTCCTCGTTAACTCAAAAAATGGGGCAACGAAAGCTTGATCCACCACTCTATGGCGGTCCGAGAATCAACAAGCCCGGACGAGCCTTCCGACGGAAAAAAGCCACAACATAAATGACGACTCTGCTGGGGACTAGGCCATTAGTCTTGCAGTGGCCCCTAAAGAATCACAAGCTTTAAAATTAGTATTCATGCAACTGCGCTACAACAAAATTTAAAGATAAGGGCATTCTCTTCAATTTTGCTTTGTTCAGTTGTTCTTTAAAAAAAAAAGGGATGCAAAAGAATTTCTAATATTCTTTCTTATGTTGTAGATATACCTTATCAGACAAAACATCTTCCAAAAGGCCTATGAGGGCTTAGGTGAATCCATCATAGCAAACTACACATGCAAACTCCAAATGACTTGGGGGCTTCGTGCCAAGCAAAAAAGAGAGAGACAAGAATCCAGAAGCTGCTATAACTTTTAGCTTTCCTCCTGGAGGAAAGCAAACTATTTGTTACTTATCTGGAGGAAATCAAGCTGCATGTATCTCTTCTAGCAACTCGCTTCACTTCTTCCTTCTCATCTTTAATTTGCTTCTTCCAAAGATCTTCTTTGAAGCAAGTTGCAAGAGAAAAAAAAAAAACAAGCAAGCCTCTACTCTGTTTCTCGACCTCAAGTAAGCTAAAGAATACATAACCCAACTTTGCAACCAATTGTTGACCCCAACAAGCTGACTTGGGGGGGCCAAACAAATTCAAAGAAGGACACCATGCCATCCAAACAAGCAAACCCATCCACCTTTTTTGTCATACAATATAAATCATCTCTTTGATTACAACAAGCCTAGACAATCCTGCATTATGGTGACAAACAGTTTTCTATTTCCCATTTTTTGAAATAAGCCAAGTACTGCCAACTCAACAAGCCATCTACCTCTGAGTTTCCACCAGTAATCAGCACACCTAGCCTTTGTCAAAAATCAATTTTGCAATTCACTCCCAAACATTATGCCTTTTCGAGACCTCAACCTCTTGGGGGCTTACCCATGTTAAAACATGCTACCATTTAGACTCATGCAACCCCGTGCTGATCAAACATGACCTTTGCAACATGCCGAGAAAGAAATTACAACATGTCAAGCAAATCAATCAAGCCAAATTTGCATGAAAAAACCAACTCAAGCACAAGTCAAGCATCTAGCACATAAATTTTAGGAAACTTCAAATTTTCTCATGTCATACCAGGCTATACCTTGATTCCAAGGAATTGTATGACTTAACTTCATTCCATTCTCATGCCAAACCAAGCTAAATCTTAATTAGATTGTCTACATCCTGAGAGCAAGTCTAAGCTATATCATTCCAAGCCAAGTTACATTCTTCCAGCACTTACTCCATAACCAAAGAATTTCCAGCAGATGCCCTATTTCAAACATCCTTCCAGCACATGGGCTATTTCAAACATCTTTCCAGCACATGCCCAATTTCAAACATCCTGCTAGTTTCAAATCCTCAAGAAGCATTCATATCGCAAGTCAAGGTGCAAGCAACCAAAACTCACCTTCATGCTGCCAAATTCCTAGCAAATTAGTAAGAAGATGACACTTCTCATGATTTGGAGGCTCTCAATCAAGTCTAAAAATGATACACTAACCAAGAATCAGACGTCGGAAAGGGATACTTATTTTATGAAGATGAATGCTTCAACACTAGCATTTCAAGCAAATTGAAGAACTCATGCTCTTGCGACAAAATCATACAACATCATGCTCTCACAACAATGTTGCTCAAGATCATGCTCTAGTAATGCCCATATCAGCACTCAATGCCAAGAAAAAGGACATGCTAAATTCTCAAACAAAAGCAACATGTCAAGCAAAACTTATACACAAGTCTTTCAACCATTCTAGCTGAAATATCCCACATTTGGAAAATCACTAGAAATCAAGCTTACAGCCAACAATTTCCAAACTTTCCAGATTAGAACTAGACATATCAAGCTTCATTTTCCCAAAATTTCGTTGCATTTAGAGCTAGGGAAGCATGTCAAACAAATTCCCAAAACATGCCATGCAGCAGAAACTGCACAATTCCAACAGCTTAGCCCTTTGAAATTGCACCAAAAATTCATTTTTCCTTCAAATGGCACAAGACCAGTTCCAACACAACCATTGAGAAGTCTATTTTCATGTGTCAAAACCTCCAACTTAGATTCCAAGAGAAACATTTCGAAAGTTCAAAGAACAGCCCACAAGCTCTGTGAGACATTTTCACAAACACTTGACATGCATTACCCAAGTAAGCTTGTATGAGTCTTGTTTATCACCAAGCTAGAATCCTAAATCGAAAGCTCAGCCTCAAAATTCAATACCTAACTCACCAGTTTTGAGAAGTGCAATTGAATTCAAGCTTCAAGCAAAGAAAACAAGCATGCAACAAAGGCATCAACATCAATTCATGAACATGCTTCAGAAAAATGAGAGTAGAGAACACTACAATGTTTGGATGATCCCCAATGTTGGATAAGTTATCAACAACATAATTTCGAGCAAATTTTGTGAAGTAAGCGCAATCATCCGAGCATCAGAACATAAAAAACACAGGTAGAAGCAGAATCTATAGAAACTCACCAGCCATGGATGAATACAGAAGTTGCAGACCAACTTTGAGGCATCAAATAAATTCAAAAATTCTACAAATTTTACAGGTTATAGTACTCGAGCAAATGAACAACTTTCATCAAGGAAGTTTTCTGATATGAGCTCCCAAATATGACTTATGAATTGATGCACAGTACCCACGAGTTTGAATTTTGAAGAGAGAAGAAAGAGTTGAAGGAGAAGAAGAAAAATGAGGGGCACGGGTGTGCTGAGATAAAGAAGAAAAAAAAAACGTGTGAGATCACCCCATGCCAAAAAAAAAAAAATAGAGACAACATGCCAAGCAATTTGCCAAACTAACATGCCATCACCTCTTACTGAAGAATGAATGGGTTACTGGCTTCCCAAGGCAGACCAACACAACTCACATCCAGAGAGCAAGCTTTATCTCTCATCCCTGAAGCCCTGCAATTTCGTGCCATATTCCTCCATCTCCTCCCATTTTCTCTTTTAGCAAGCTTTTCCAAAGTCTGATATAGCTTTTGTCAGGCTGCTGAAAAATTATTCAACACACCCATTGTCCTCCCACCTCTAGAACTCATAAATCTCTCTAGAATCATAGTCACAAACACCATAGCCTTCAAAATCTTAAGCTTTTCTTTCCTTAGCCATGCTCTTTGAAAACCCATTTATTTGACTGCTATAAGCATCCCAACCATCATAGCCAAATAATCAAACCACCATAGCCATAGCTTCAAACAATAAGTTATCAACACCCAAACTCAAGCATATCAAACACCAAGCCAAGCACAAGTATTCGCATTTGCTAAACTTGTGGGTCTTTAGCTCCCACACTCCAAGCTCTCATGCCAAGCTCATATAATCTTATATCAATATGAACAAGTCATCTTCAACTCTTTGTCAAGCTGCCGGAAACATCAGCACAAAACACGCAGCCGTTGGAAGAAGAACAAAGTATTCCCTCGGGACTTGCTTCTCCCTCGGGATACTTTGGGCCTAGTCCTCGCTAACTCAGAAAAAAGGGACAACGAAGGCTTGATCCACCACTCTACGGTGGTCCAAGAATTAACAAGCTTGGACGAGCCTGCCGACGGAAAAAGACCCCAACATAAATGGCAACTCTACTGGGTAGGACGTGTATATTTGGTATTGGCATATAGCTTATGGAGGGGGGCTAATTTGGCTAATTTGTTGGAAACATCAGCAAGTCATCTTCAACTCTTCTTCAAGCTGCCAGAAATATCAGCAAGTCATCTTTAACTCTTCGTCAAGCTGTCAGAAACATCAGCACCAAACACGCAGCCGCTGGAAGAAGAACAGAGTACTCCCCTGGGACTTGCTTCTCCCTCGAGATGCTTTGGGCTTAGTCCTTGCAAAAGAAGAAAATTTAGCACACAACCCCATCAAAATAATGGCCTTAAGTGATGGTGGTGTTGTTGCTTATCTTCTTAAGAAATATGATTGTTGCCAAATTGACAATGAGGTTTAGTGTGTCGTAGGAATTTCTCTTGCGTGTTTTGTTTTGGAATTTTGATCAAACTTTTCAAATGGGTGCCGTTGCTTGTTTGATAGGGTGGACTAGACTTGCAATCGAGACATAATATGGACATAATTAGGGGTGGGCATCAATCCGGCCGATCCAGTTACACCGGCCGAACCGATTATATTGGTTTGGTTTGGTTTGGGTTTGACCAAAAAAAAAGTCAACAGTTTCAAAAACCGATCCGAACCGGTTTGGTTTGGTTCGACTGCGGTTTGAGCATTTTGTAAACTGTCCTAAACCGAACCGGACTGATTAAAAATAAATTTATTATTTGTTAAATATATTTTACATGTGGCAAGGCTTGAGTGGTTATTTGTAATTGTTATCATGCACCATACCGCACATGATTGGACTCCAAAAGCCAAAACTAAAACTCACGGATATGTTTCTCTCTACCTTTCCCTCACATTTCTCTCATCCTATCCTTCATTTCCTAACCCTAGCCGCACACAACACAACACTCACTACTCTCATCTCATCTCATCATTCCTCTCCATCTTCATCACCTTTGGCAGACAATGTCATCACCTTTGGCCTCTTCATCATCTCCCCAGTGTAACCCCTCTCTCTCTCTCTCTCTCTCTCTCTCTCTCTGTATACCTGATGGTTTTATAAATATGGGTCTTTATTTCGTCTTTTTTCTAGTGGGTTCTACAATGGTGATGATGATGATGTGTGGGTCTTCATTTCGTCTTTTCTCTCTCTCTGTAAATTAATGGGTCTTCAATTAGATTGGGAGAGGGATAGGTGGGTTCTGCGATGGTGATGATGATGTGTGGGTGCAATGGGGTGAGGTGGGTGGGATTTGCAGGAAGTTAGAAGATGGGTATTTGATTCGTCCAAAAACAATAGATGGGTATTTGATTAATATATATATATGTGGGTATTAATATATATAGATGGGTATTTGATTAATATATATATATATATATGGGTATTTGATTCGTCCAAAAACAATAGATGGGTATTTGATTAATAGATGGGTATTTCATTTCGTCTTTTCTTTCTATTTTAATTTTTTTAGAAGACAACTTTTTTTATACATTATTCTATTTTTAAAAGATTATTCCTTTTTTTTCTTAATATCTTTACATTTTGATGTTTTTTGATATTTTGATGAAAAATCTGTGATTGTGTTTTTTATATAGGTGTTGCTTCTAGTAATTCATCAGCTATGGATGAATCTGCAGAAGAGGTTCAAGCCTCTCAAGCTCACGCAGGTACTTCCATTTAAAAAAACATGTCTTTCATTAGTCTTTTAAATATTATATTAGCATATCTGTAAGTAAAGTAAGATGTTTTCTGTGGCAACAGGGGTTGAAGGCTCTCAAACTCAGATTGGTGGTGATAATGATCTTCCACCTTTACCTCCCTTGAAAAAGAGAAAACCAACTAGGAAGCCAAGTGAAGTGTGGAATCACTTCGAGAAATTTGACACTGGTAATCCTTCTGAACCAATTAGAGTTAGATGCAAGTATTGTAAAATTGCTTATTACAAGTATGATCCGGCAAATTGTGGGACATCAAGTTTGAGGACTCATATAAATTTTTTATGTCAGAAATATCCATATAGAGTGCCTGGTTCAAAACAGAAGGTTCTAACTTTTGAAAAGGACCATTCTGGAGGCTTTACTACTATTAACACTCACTACTCTCATCTCATCTCATCATTCCTCTCCATCTTCATCACCTTTGGCAGACAATGTCATCACCTTTGGCCTCTTCATCATCTCCCCAGTGTAACCCCTCTCTCTCTCTCTCTCTCTCTCTCTCTCTGTATACCTGATGGTTTTATAAATATGGGTCTTTATTTCGTCTTTTTTCTAGTGGGTTCTACAATGGTGATGATGATGATGTGTGGGTCTTCATTTCGTCTTTTCTCTCTCTTTGTAAATTAATGGGTCTTCAATTAGATTGGGAGAGGGATACGTGGGTTCTGCGATGATGATGATGATGTGTGGGTGCAATTAGGTGGGGTAGGTGGGGTTTGCAGGAAGTTAAAAGAGAATATGGGTATTTGATTGATATATTATATATTCTATTTTAATTCTTTTAGAAGACAACTATTTTTAACGGATTATTCCTTTTTTTTTCTTAATGTCTTTACATTTTGATGTTTTGATATTTTAATGAAAAATCTGTGATTGTGTTTTTTATATAGGTGTTGCTTCTAATAATTCATTAGCTATGGATGAATCTGCAGAAGAGGTTCAAGCCTCTCAAGCTCACGCAGGTACTTCCATTTAAAAAACCATGTCTTTCATTAGTCTTTTAAATATTATATTAGCATATCTGTAAGTAAAGTAAGATGTTTTCTATGGCAGCAGGGATTGAAAGCTCTCAATCTCAGACTGGTGGTGATAATGATCTTCCACCTTTACCTCCCTTGAAAAAGAGAAAACCAACTAGGAAGCCAAGTGAAGTGTGGAATCACTTCGAAAAATTTGACACTGGTAATTCTTCTGAACCAATTAGAGTTAGATGCAAATATTGTAAAACTGCTGATTACAAGTATGATCCGGCAAATATTGTAAAAATGTGAACCAATTCTTATTGGTAGCTGTGGTACTTGATCCTAGGTATAAGTTGGACAATTTATCTATGCATATTGCTGAATTGTATGTGGAAGATGATTGTTACGTTGTCACGAAA
>NW_018921679.1:0-126287 GCF_002207925.1 Prunus avium | reverse complement strand
GACATTTGGGATCGTGAAGCATGGTGTTGTGACCCCATAAATCCCGGTGAATCTCGGCCGCCGCTCTTGATCGTGGTTTCTGAGCTTCTGGCCGTGGAGACGCATTTATTGCTTTGATAGTTGGTGACCTATTCTCTCAAGCTGCAAGGATTCTTGTGAGAATGTCTACGTCTAATCACTCTGATCCTCATCACCAAATCCTGACTTCAATCACTTCCCACCTTCCCTCGTGCATTAAATGTTTATTCGTGGTCAGTGGGTTTGCTGCATTAAACAGGCACTACTTTATTAAAATGAAGCATGGGTCCCTGCTATCACGTGATGATCTGACTTTAATATTGCTCGGCCTGCACTCGAGGCCGAGATGATCATGCCTTAGCGTTTTTCTTTTGTCTTCAGGAAGGCAAAGCACCTTGGCGAAACGCTGCGTTTTAGCTTCTCGAGAAAGTGCTAGGGTCGAGAAAAAGGGCTCCTTCGGCCAGTTCATGGCCGTGATTTATTAGGCACAAACAGGCCCCAATAATCAAGGGGGCTAATGTTGAGGCCCAAAAAAGTCATGAGAAGCCCAAAGACATTTAAAGCCCAATATAACATATAATGTTGGTCATTCGTTAATCCAAGCTGTATTTTGGGAATTAATTCATTAGATAAATAATAGTGTCCATGCCATGCGAAGCCAATAATACATTTTTCGTATGTCAATCACCTATCAAGCTCACATGAAACCAAGTCATGTGGTTTACGGGGCTTGCACGAGGGATTGTGGTGTGGAAGGTTACAGAGGTCCACAAGGCCCACAGAAGCTCTTGGATACTTGAGACTTTGAGCTAGCTACTTGGGAGCACCAAAGTCCAAGCCCATTACTTAGAGTTCTCCAATATGGGTGAGCAAATGAGATATTTTTCAAGCACTTCCTTTTACCCATAGGAAATAGTCATTTTCCAAATGCCTAGCTTTACCCATTGGAAACAAGCCATCTCTAGCGCTTCCTTTTACCCATAGGAAATAATCAGTTTATGGTACCTAGCTTCCATGTTGGAAAATAGCATGCCCCAATGCTCCCTTTTAACCATTGGAAATAGGCTGATTCCAGCACATCCTTTTACCTATTGGAAATAAAGGAAAACCCTCACCCTCTATAAATTGGGAGGCATTTGCTAGGCAAAATCAACCATCTCTTGGTTGCTGCAAGCCTCCCAGCAACCATGAGAACTCATCTTCCTTCCTCCCTTCAACTGCTGCAAGCATTCAAATGACCATCCCAGCCATCAACCTCCATCATTTGGCTGCTGCAAGCATCCTAGTAGCCATCGACCAACATCTCTTGGTTGCTCAAGCACCCCAGCAACCATCAAACCACTTTCCATCCTCATTTCGGCTACTGCAAGAATTCCAGCAGCCATCCCAGCCATTCTTCAACCATCACAACCATGTTTCCTACTTCCTCACCCTTGAAATCCTCCATCTTTCCTATAAAGCATCACTAAGCATAACTCCAAGCTTTTCTTTCCTTCCAAGCTATAAACACCATAGCCTTCAAACCTCAAGCTTTTCCTCCCATCCTCCTTCTCTTGAAACTCTTAAATCCATAAAGCCTCACAAAGCATAACTCCAAGCTTTTTCTTCCTTCCAAGCTATAAACACCATAACCTTCAAATCTCAAGCTTTTCCTCTCATCCTCCTCTTGAAACTCTTAAACCCCATAGCCATAGCCATAAACAATAAATTATCAACACCCAAACTCAAGCATATCCAACACCAAGCCAAGCACATGCATTCTCATTTGCTAAACTTGTGGATCTTTAGCTCCCACACTCCAAGCTCTCATACCAAGCTCATATAATGTTGGTCATGTGTTAATCCAAAATGTTTTGCGCCCCTAAGCAATAGTCGTGCACCAGAGCGCCACCACAGGGCAGTCACCACTCTTCACTCATCCTTCCACTACGTATGATTCTTTTGTAATCAAACTATTCCTGTAAATTAAACTGATTAGTTGCTCTGAAATTGCCCTAGGGTTTTGTAAGGCCAGAGGCCATAAAGTTTGATATTTGGTTGCGTGAATCCTTTTATTGTGCATGCTGAACATTGGGGTTATAAATTGCTTTTCGTGCAGTTGTAAATTTTTGGGAAACGAGCCATATCAGGGGAGACTCTGTCAAATTTTCGGCAAAAGTCAAACTCTAAAGAAACTTTTGTTTTTATTAAAAGGGCAATTTGGTCAAGTTTGTTTAGCACCTGCCAGGTGTCAGACACGCACAAGGTTCGACGCAGATTCCAAAGTGGAATTTGGGTCCGGTCCTGTCATTTGAGAGCCTTGAAGAACGGGGCACACCAATTAGTACCCTTAGAAATGAACCTTGTTAAGGCTACAACGCTGCCGGTAAGACTTTGAATGTCTTTTTGCGTCTTCAGCACCTGCATGTTGATAAGAGCTTTGATTTTCTCGTGATTCACTTTAATGCTACGTTGGATGGTCATTTAGCCAAAGAATTTGCCCAAAGATACGCCGAAGGCACATTTCGTTGGATTCATCCACATTTGGTACTTATTCAAGATGTTAAACATGATTGAGAGGTTGTGAAGATGTCATTCAATAGTTTTGCTTTTGATCGACATGTCATCCACATAAACCTCCATGGTGTTACCAATGTGTTCGGCAAATATTTGGTTGATGGGCAAAAATGGTTGAGCACTTTTGGGCCCAACTTAGAGATGTTGCATCACCTTCAGCCTCATTGGGCTCTTCGACAGATGAGGAGGATCTGCAAGATAAATATATATGATAAAACCTAGGGAATCGATGTAGTACTGGCTGAAGGCTCTCTGATGCTTAAGTTAGCTTAATGACAAAGTGATTAGTAATTTGGACATAATAAGGGCTAAGTAGCCGAATGAAACATATCCCTCATTTTTTGGATTTGCACTCCTATTTATAGATCTTGGGAGGTGTGCACCTTAAGTGGGATTTTGATGTAAGACTATGGGCAGTGCCTGGGAGGCTACAAGCTGTCCTTTGTCTAGCATGTTAAAACAGGTGCCTTCTTTGGTCGGATCAGTAGATTATGTTGATGAAGGCTCACTGTGCCGATTATGTGTGTAAGGTAGGGTTGCTCAAGGCTCTCCCTATCGATGATCGTTTTATGGGCCTCAATGCTTTGTCTGGGATTTGTGGGTTCCTTTGTAAATTTCATATTTCACGTGTCACGAGATGATTGGCCGATCAGATATGATATAAAGATGAGTCGTTTTGAATCTTACCCAACCAAGAGCCAATACATTGGGTGAATAATCCAAGATTTAAAAGTCCAACTCTAATCGGTTGGATTTTGAGCTTTGTGGGTTCCTTTTTAAATCCCATATTTCACGTGTCACGAGATGATTGGCCGATCAGATATGATATAAAGATAAGTCATTCTGAATCTTACCCAACCAAGAGCCAATACATTGGGTGAATGATCCTAGATTTAGAAGTCCAACTCCAATCGGTTGGATTTTGAAAATTTAGGGCTGTGAATCTGACTTGAGTAGAAGAGAATTCCTTTTGAATCTTACCAAAAAAAATTGAAAAAACTTGTAAAGAATTAGATCCTTAAATTAAATTGGGCCAGATCCGAGGACCTCTTTTAAAACCCGGCCCATTGGGACTCCTTCATGCCACCTCACCCCCCACCAGCCCTAAAAACCCACACCGATCCCTCAATAAACACAAACTCCGCTGCACCTCTCCCTCCGACAGTGAAACCAAAAGAAAAGCCCTCCCTTCATTTTAACTCCTTTTAAAACTAAATTATTTTTATCAAAATCTCAAAACAAAAATTAAAATGCCAACAAATCACTCTTCTAATTCCTCAGCTTCACCTCTCTAATTTGAATTCATAAACCACCGCTTCAAATAATACAAAACCAATTTGGCGCTCTTATGGCAGCAACAGCCCCTTCGCCCTCGCCAGCCCTAAGCAGCACCAGCTCCGGCGCCACTCCTTCCACCGCCGCGACCACCGTCACTGCCGCCGTGCCTGTCGTCGCTCCGTTCCAGACGGTGCACCGTACGGACACGCCGCCCAAGACCCTTCGCGGGCTTAACAAGCCCAAGTGTAAACAGTGCGGCAATGTCGCTCGTTCCCGGTAAATCTCCTCTCTTTTTTTAATGGCTGTTGAATTCTATTTCTGCACAATTAATTTTGGAGCCCTAGCCTGGCCGCATGGTTATCTGATTTTTGTTTTTGTTTTGAAGAACTGCCTTGTTTCTGGTGGTTCATTTGCGGTTTTGGTGATTAATTTGAGTGAATTGAAATTATTGGGATAGAAATTGATGTGATTTTGTCCGTCGTTTACTTTATTGAAATAGGACTTTGGTTCACCTAGATATAAGATTGATGCTGTAAAAAGCGCGAATTTAACTATGGCTGAACGTGGTGTGCGTATGTACACACAGCACGTGTATATAAACCTTGAAGAAGATGGAATGAGTGGGTATCTTGGAGTTCTGGTCTCAATTTCACATTATGATCAGTATTGTTTGTTATTGAATAAAGAAACAATATTCGGTCTGCTTCCTAATAGCTTTAACTTTGAGGAAGAGTTGTAAACCAAGTAACCATACCAAATTTATTATGGTATCAGAGCTGAAGATGCTGAATTCAGATCCATGCAACTGCAAGCGTTCAGTTTATGTTGAATTAGTTCGACGTGATTGGCTCTCTAGTGGCAAGAGAGGCTCACACTTTAGTGTAGTGTTATTTGTTTTTGTGGTCAAGATTGCACAACTGTCTTGAATTTTGAAAAATCAAAGAGTACAATCTACAATTTTTTGAAGAACTGCCATGTTTGTGGTTGTCCGGTTTGGTAATTAATTTGAGGGAATTTAATTCCTGGCCAGAAATTGATGTTGTTTATGGTTTTGAAGGCAAGTAATTAGCATTCAAAAGCGTGAATGTAACTATGCCTCACGGTGTAATGAGGAGGCTTCTTGGAGTTGTGGTTTCAATTTCACATTATGATTTGTAGAATATGCAAATTATAGTCGGTCTACGTCCTATTAGCTTAGACTTTAGGAAGAGTAGTTAACCAATGTAACTTATTATTGTATTATAGCTGAAGATGCTGAATTCAGATCCATGCATCTGGAAACTTTCAATGTATGTTGAATTAATTCTACGTGTTTGGTTCTCTAGCAGTGGAAAGACTCACATGTTAGGGGACTGTTAGAGTGTAAAAAACAACAGATGTTCCACATCCGAACGGCATCTTTGCAAGAAGAATTAGACCTCTTTTCTAGTTTGGAAAGTGAAGATCTTGGTAGAATCTGTTGCCATGCTATTCTTGTGCCTACAAGGTTAACTTGATGGGAGTTCACAACTTTTTCTGGTTCAATTATGATGTGATTGAAATGAGTAGGGGCTTTACATTGATGAAGCTGATAATTGACAGAATAACCCCTTCTTCTCAATGAAGTAGGGGAGCTCTAGGGAAGATAAGCGAGTTACAATATTCATGTATGGGTCTGAAAACTAGGTAGTTGGGGTAAACTTTCATGAGTTGTGCAAATGCCATGAAGGAAAAAATGCTTCTGACTGTTATTTGGAATCCTATGATAATAATAAAAAGAATAAATTTTGAAATTTTTTGGTGAAATCATAATATTGTCAACATTGCTATTCATACCACAATCTTATGCCATATTTTTAAACCACCTTATGTGGCAGCTGACTTGGACATGCCACGGTAGTTAAGTACTTTATGAGTTAGCTAGGTATTAATTTTTTTTCCTTTTTAATTAAAAAGACAATTAAAATTTTCAAGCCTACTTCTAGGGTCTTGCTATCCATCTCCTCTCACTCCCCCCACTGGTCGGACTGCCATCAACGGTATCAGTTACCAATGAAAACAAATATAAAAAGTGGTAAAAAACAAGAGGATTCTACCTCTGGATTCTGTGTCTGATCCATATACCCTTTGTTTCAGTGCTGTACATGTGAAGATCTGATTTTGCAGATCATATCTCATTTTCACTGATGAATTTCCATATCGGAACTCGTGCTTTCTTGATAGCGAGTACGGTTGCTTCTGGAAGTTCATGACTAGTCTCTTCACACCAGTAGAATTAGATCTATTCACGTATGTTTATTAGACATCTGATCTCTTTTCCTTTTGCAGATCCAAGTCTCAACCTTTTCTCACATTTGATCTCTTTTCCTTTTATCCGTCTTTTTTTATACCATGAAATTAGTTCTCACTAATCTGTCTCATGCTCGTTTGGTGCCTATGATTGGATTGGATTAGATTACTCACTAGTTTTAAGGTATGTTGAAGGAGGAAATGAAGGTAGAGGTGAATGATATTTTATTTTGTGGGCATTAGAAGGGATGAGTTATGACATGTTGATATCCTACCATTTTGTGGGGATTCGATGGGATGAGTTTCCTTCATGAGTGATCTATCTTCTACCTTCAACTTGGACAAAATTTATTGATTTCTTCATTCAACATGCCTTAAATCTAGCGAGTTATCTAATCCAATCCAATCCTATCCTAGGCACCAAATGAGCCCCTAATTGATGTGGCATGCATAACTTAGCTGCCACGTAAGGTGGTTATGGTATAAAATTGTGGTGTGTCAAGCGTTATTGTAATATAGTTGATGCAGTAACTGTTACATACTAAATAAGTTCTGCAATTAGAAAGTTATCTATCATGTGTGCAAAGAATGCTGCTGTAGTTATTGTTAGACAAGATTCGGGATCGTTCACTAGAATGCATCCTAAACTGACTTGAAGAAACGTTCAGAAAGTTATTACATATGAAGTTATTTGTTTAGACCGAATGAACAAGAAATACCCTTGGATATGGACGATGAAAGGAGGTGTACCCTCTTCTGGCAAATTACTTGGAGTTCATCACAATGTCGTTATCTTCTATATCTGGCATTCTTGGGTCCATGTTGTTTCCTTGGGATGGCGGACCTCTGATTCACTGTGTCTTGTATTGTGTTTTGAGCTCTATAATAAAATATTATTTCATAAAAAAACATTATTATTATTTTCTTTTCATTTTCAAGTTTTTAATTTTCAGCCATTCCTGAAATTTGTTCAACCACCATTTGAGGCACTAAAAAACATGAGATAATTAATCTTCATTACCATCTACAAGAAAGAATCAAGTTACTATGTGAGGGTATTGTTCACGGCTCTCACTAAGGCAAATCCTAATATGGTTTTCTTTGTTAGAATCAGTTATGATCGTTCTCCTTTGTGCCCCATTAGGAAATAGGCCATAGTGGATTGTTTTGTACCTAGATATTGTTGAAGATGTTTTAGGAAGTTTCGTTTTTTGCTTCATACACACTGTTATGTTTTTCACTCACCTTTATTGTTGAAAATATTTATTGTTTCTGTTTCTACATTTAGAATAATATCCTTTTCTTTCTTTGATCATTTTGTTGAGCTGAATTGAATGTCTAGGTGTCCATACGAGTCATGCAAGAGTTGCTGCTCAAAAGCTCAAAATCCATGTCATATTCACGGTATGTTAATTCAAGTCTCTATACCTTATCAAAACATTTCTACCTTCAAGGGTGTGTGGGTATTTGGAACATTGGATAATTATATTTGTTTTTTTTTTTGGTTGTTTGCTATTGTTTGTATGGTTTCCAACACTAATGTGAAGATTCAAAGCATATTGGCAAGTAACCTAGTTTTCCCTTTTCTAGTTGGGAAGCTCATCCATTGTCCCATAAATTCTTGTCCAATTATACTGCCCTACTTATTTTTTATGCTAGCCTGGATGTGTCTTACTGACTATATAATGCTTTAGAATTAATTCTAGCAATGCATGCTGGTAATTTTCTACATTTATTTGGTTGCTATCTGTTCTTTTATTCTGTGGCAGTGTAGTAAAATGCTTAAGAAACGGTTGATGCAGAGAGACTTTGGTATGGACGGGAATAAATTTCATGTCGAGAAGAGTGATGATAACTACTGCAGCTTTTGAGGGGTTCAATTTTGCCAGCTAGGTTAGGTAGTATAATGTCACGGTTCAAAAAGGGTGATGAGCTGATGGCTGTGTCAAAGACTGTGCGGCCATCTAGTTAAAATGGAGCGACTGTTGTGGTGAGTGGTAATGGGGAAAAATTGGCAACTGACAATTTTTCGTATTTCAATTATTATTTTCCAAAATGGTTACTCTAATGTTTCCTTCAAGGAAGAAGGCTAATAACTTAAAAAACTCACATAGGGGTGCGCAGTACTCTTTTCCATCACCCATGCAGTCACTTATGTGCAGTGACTAAGATACCTGTGGCAATGTTGGAATCTTAGAGTGGACTCTAGGCAATAATGAGAGGAGCTTAGTGTCTCTCGAATGCTGGAAGCATAATGGACAGTGTCGGCAATACAGCATTGCTAGCACTAAGACCTTCTGTGTAAGGCAATGTTTGGATGAAACATTAGAGATTTGTGGGGCTTCTGGCTACCACCAGAGTACGCTGGAGCCTGTGTGGTATTGGTTTGGTTTTGGCCATGCTAGTGGGTAACAATATGGGTATAGGCATGAAGGGTAATCTGTATTGTCGATGGACAAGATTGGTTATGGAACATTTGGATTATAGTTGCTCACTTAGGAAGCTTGCCTATGCATACAGTAAGTGTGAATTAGCTTGTGCATGTCAGAATCATCAATGGTTCATTTACACTACACAAAAGACAGTGATGGTGTCTTGATAAGGGTAGGATGTTGAGTTGATTTGGGCATTTGCTTGCACGATTTCTTGCGGGTTGTCTGTTACTTATGATGCACTGTAAGGGATTTAATTGTATTTTTAAGCTTTTGATCCTAATGGACTTCTTGCCATCTTGTTCTATTCTTTGCTTTTCTCTTTTCAATATAATTCTTGTTTGTTATAAAAAGAGAATGCTCATCAGTTTTGTCCAATTTTTTGATGATATAACCAAACATGCAAACTTAGTTTGTTGCTTACTCAAATATATGAACTGATCTACATTGAGTCACCATACGGTTTGGGTTGGCATGGGTCGGTTAGGGTGGGTGTTTCATCCTTTCTGGAGCATGACCTTGTTTTTGGTTTCTCTTTTCTGACTGTATTACCACTGCAGTTTTGAAATCAAATGCAACATTTCCAGACAAGGCACCAACCTCAAGCTCTCCTCTATTTGACCATCAATCAATTGAGGCATCACCATCAGGGTGAGTTCTTAACATCAGTCTCCCATTGTTATATCTGGTTATATTTCTGATAATTGTAATCTATGCTCTTTTTTCTCTCTAAAATTCTGGTCATTAAATTGTTTTCCTTAGAAAATTGCATTGCTCTTCCACCATGTATATGCTATGGTCAGATTTCTAAAAAAATTTGGAATCTCAGCCAATTTATAGTCTTATTCACCAATGACCTAAATTGAACATGAGTTTGTAATACTTGCTGATTTAATGAGTCAAATCTTCCTATGCAAGGAAATTGGCTCAAAGATTTCCACAGATTATGTTCTGTGGTCTAACTTTAATGTTGTTTTGGGAAAAAAAAATTCCCCCACCTTTTAATAATTGCTTTATGAACTTTCCATGTTTCAAATTTAGTTTTGTCTTGTTTAACTTGGCTGTCCTGAGCATTTCAGTTACTAATTCTTTGGGGGTCTTCAAGGCAAACTCTGTTTTTGTTCTGGATGTAGATTTTCTTAAATTGTTAGCCGTGTTTCAGGAATTCACATCGAGTTGCATCACTCCGGCAACTTTCGAACAATTTTGCTCAATTCAATAATGTGCATCTTCCCCTTCGTTCTAGGAAGCCTTTGACCAAAAAGGTGCATGTCCTTGGCACTATCTATTTGTTCTTGTACTATTTACAGTGAGAATGGCCTGTTCTAATTGTAGGAATTAATTTCAGGATGCTGTAGCTATTAATGAGTGGAGATTTTCCAAGTTAAAGGAATACAAGGACAGAAACATCGAAGTGGAAAATGAAGCTTTTGATCGATACATGCAGAATGTCACCCTATTAGAGGAAGTGTTTTCTGTGAAATCTATCATGGAGGAGTCCATTGGGGATGAAGCTGAACTCAAATCCGTATCAACCGATAAAAGTACTACTGCTACTACAGAAGAAGACACTGAGGCTATGGTCTCAGGGTTGAAGTTGAAGTTGAGATCAAATCCAATGAGAACCAATAACTTCAGAAAGAGGATACAGCAAGTTGTTGATGAGGGATTAAAGAAACTTAAAAAACGTGAGTTAGATGATGGGGAGAAGGAACCAATTGTGGGAACTGGATTGGATCAGGGGCCCAAAGAAGGGGAAAAATGGCGGGCCGAAAGGGCTTCTGCTCTAGGCGATCTCATTGATAAGCTGAACAAGGCCCGAAATGAGGAGGATCTGAAGTTGTGTTTGGAGATGAAAACTCAGCTCTTCAATGAACATAAATTGACTAGTACATCAGAGTCTGAAGAGAAACAGGCTACAAAGAATGATTTGGAACCCCGAAAAGAGTCGAATTATTCATTTCCTAAAGTCGTTAGCACTACCGAAATCGATCAAGAAACTCTCAATATCGTCTACACCCACTTCTCTTCCCTTGAGCATATAAAAGGTTTATGATTAAAGACTTAGAGGTAAGATTTTGCCGTAGGATTTGGACTTACTAGTCAATTTAGAGGATCTATGATTTGAGGGAGGTGCCATAGATTAATGTAGTTTCTTCCTAGAGTTTCCTTTCTAGTCAATAACAAATCAAGGGATGCTTAGAAGTTGCTTCAAATTTACATTTTCAATTTGGATCCAACAATGGTAACTGATTTTTCTTGTTTTAATGTAGCAATGCAAATTGCATGAAGCCAATGACCCCTTGGGTAGGCTAATGATTCTTCATCTTGATAGCTGTTTTCTGTAATATATTGAGTGTAGGCAAAAGCATTTTTCTTTTTCAAACAAATAAACCAATGCTTATTGTTGGGATGCTTTGGTTCTGCCTGCTTCCTCCTTTTAGCCTTACTAAATAATTAGAAGATTGAGCGACGTAGGTTAGGCCAGTTGGCCAATGGCAATGTGTCCACCATTAGAGTAGTTAGAATATCGCTTTGGGGTGATATTGGTAGCTTATTAAGCTTCCCCAGCCTGTATCCTGTGATAAAGGGATGAAAAACAGCCTTAAATTTAGAGAATACAACCAGGGTTTAGTTGTGTGCACTAATTCTGAAATCAAGAAAACTTAGAACCAGAAAAAAAGGAAAAAAAAGTGGTGTTATTATTCTTGAGAAAATTTGTGGTCAAATACCCAGATGGCTTCTTTTTGGGTCGACTTTCACAAATTTGACTTTCAATAGGCAACTGAAGGATTCTTCCTCCCAAACATTTCAACACAATTAAATAAAGAAAACCTGTATGGGCTAAGAAAGTGGGTCAAATAGGCACAGAGAGGGACTTTAATTTATTTTCTTGTGATCTCCATACTCTCAAACTTTCGAGAACCCCCTAATTTGGAATACTGGTTTTCAAATGATATCTTGTGCCATCTCTCAATTCTCAAATGCCGACTTCATACAATATTTTTCTTTTTCTTGTTTTCTTTTCTCGAAGTCGTAATTTAGGGTTGCTTTGCTTGCGTGTCACTTGGACAAAAGAGGATTATATATTATTTGGGAAAGCAATACTAAAGTGAGAATTGTTAGGAATTAGCATAAAGCGAGCATCCAAAGTGAGATCAAATCACAAAATAAACCACACACATGAAAGACATACTAAATTTGATTTGATGTTGGCCAGTTGTATCTAGAAGCAAGAAAGTTAAATTGGGAAGATACAAGAGTACGAACAACCAATCTAATTCCTTTAATTTGAGCTTTGATTTGAAACTATCCATGATTTGATTCAAAAGTGATCCCCACATGGTGTTATGTGAATGCTCTGCACATTACACCGGGCATCGATTGCATGAAAATAGTCTCTTGGACGACAATTGTTGATTTATATAAGAAACATTATATGAAATACGTTTTACATCTCTCTCGTAAATTTTAGGTAGCTAATTTTTCATTTCGCAATGGATATAATTCATTAATTATTGAAATATAAACATTGTTACTAGTAGTATCCTTTTCTCATTGTTTGTCTTTGAATCAAAGTCTGATTAGTTTGGGTGGTTTGCTGGCGCCCTCATGAAAAGAATCGCAAATGTGTTCTAAAGACACATACCATTATGACAAAGAAATCCCATCTTCTGTGAATTTTTGCACATAAAGCTTTTGTTGATGAGGCATTTTAGCTTTGTAGGTTTCTCAATGCCTAGTGCTTCCTCTTTTTTTTTTTTTCTTCTTCTTGCTTTATTCTTCTTCATATACTTCTCAACCCACAACTACTTTCTTGGTGGACATCAAACTTTCTAGCTTATCTTCCCTTGAAACAAGGCTGTCAATGCTTTCAATTTCAATGGCTCTACTCATCTCAACATCACCTTTTCATTTTTATCAATCCCATTATCATGGCTGGTGCTCTTCAACCTGTTCATCTCTCTTAATAATAATCATGATTCCTTCTCTCATTGATCTAGATTCACTATAGACTAAATTATTAGCCACCTGAAAAAGAAAACAGATGACTATTATGTTATTAAAAGAATAAAATGAGAGGTGAGATGATGCCAAGGTGGATCTTGACAATAAAAAGCAGAAATCATTGAAGTTTTTAAATGCTTGTATTGATAATCAAAGCAACCCAACTTTTATAAATGTTATTTGTGATCTTGGTGAGGCAAAAAAATATATGATTTCCCCCCTCTGAATAGTCAAACTTTGCTTGACAATATCCCTTTCAAGTTTCAACATGTCTCTTATTTAAGATATTGATTCTTTCAACAAGCATAATCACACTCCCTCAAACTCTCATTCACACATGCTTTCCATCTGGAGCCCTCTTGTGATTCTAATCAAATTGATTTGTTTAATCTAGGCCACGCACGGTGAGGAACCATAATTATGTTGGTGATAAAGATCTACAAAATTTTAAAAAATATATTATAAATAAAAATAAAAAATAAAAAAAACCCAGCTGAGAATCTCACCTGGTAATGCTGATTTCCAAGCCATTTTAAATATATATATATATATATATATTCTGAGTGACTATCAACAAAGCCCCTGTCAAGAAGGAAGCATCTTTCCTGTAATGTTTAGTATTCATATTCCTCTTTTCATAAAGTCCTCTTCATGTGTGTATATGTGCAGCCAGGAATCATGGTTTCTCTCTATAATTGTGTACTTGTACTGTTGGACCTTTGATTGATGCCATTCCAATGCCACTGATTTATGTTCTAAACTGTTCAGACCAAAAAAAATGCTTTCACTTATGATCATGTTTGTCTTGTCAAGTCACACTGCAGCACATGGGTTATTTTAAGTTTGCTTAACTTAGAAACTTACTTGGAAATATATGGCGATGATAAAAATATCAGGTGAAAATGTAAGAGGGAGGATTTGGTTATATTTAAATCTCAAAAGATTATAAAATAAAATAAAAAGAAGCAGGAAAGCGAGGGGATAAGAGAGTACAGATTCGAACTTGAGACATCTTTTAACATTGTAGAGAAAATGATCTTTTAAAACGATATATAACTTTGATAATTGGTTGTTTTAAACCATAAGATGTATATGTCCATGCGAAAGACGCCATAAATATCTTGCACCATTGATTTTACTGACCATATATATACCATGAATGTACAAGATTCAGAAATGTTACACATTATTATGGCTTTAGAACTTTTGGTTGGAGTTTCTTTGATTGTATGGCATGAAATCAAGGAGATTAAACTAATTAGGTGCACAGCTTGAGTCCAAGAACCAAGATGTGTTATGTCTTGGACCAAATGTTTCCATGTATACCCAGTCATTTTATTCACATGGACAGATAATATGACAAAATATTGGTTGTATTTTGAGCATGAAATTGACCCGTACAATGACACATTTGGGTTAGTTTAGGCAAACCAGTCGGTTCACAATAATAATAATAATAATTATTATTATTATTAATATTCAAGATTGGTGCCTGCCTGCCCTGCCTTCACATGGTCCCTACTAATGCAATTGCAAATTTTGTCCTCCCCAAACCAATTAAGAAAACGTGTTCCAATCACCTTCTTATACCCAAGTTTAAGAAATGTGCAATTGATTAATGCTTCACTGGATTGAATTGAAGGGTAATACTATTTCTATGGGATTGGATTGGATTAGATTGGGTCAAAAGAAGCAGGTGGCTTGGCTTGGTTCCACACAATTTTGCATATTTTGTAACAACCGTGTTGTGCAAGGGATATGATCAACAGATAAATCCAAGTGAAAAGTTCCAAACCCAAGTTAAGGTTTTCCAAAATGTTACGTTTTAATCGATGTGCATGCGCTGCACAAATCACAATATAGTAATTAGTGAAAAACTAGAAGAAGAAAACAAAGATTAATTATATCTATGATTACTGTAGATTAATTAATTCTAAGTTTAATTAGTAGTGGGTTCATAGCAACTGTTGGGATAGAGATTTGAGATCAACTTTTGGAAAAGTTCGACATTGAACCACCAAAATCTAGTAGGGCATGCTCAATTTAAGGTCTATAAGACAAAAGAATTGGAGACTTTCTTTTCTGAAATGAAGCAGTCTACCTCCCAAAACCAGCCTTCCCTATTTCCCCTAGCTAGCTAGTTGTGCAAAAGCTAAACACTATATGCGCATCCAATAATTCGAAATTTCTGTTTCGTTTGTTGCTTTCAAATAGTTCCTTGTGCTTGAAGCTTGCTCTTATCACTACTTCCAAAGTCTACAATAGACAATATAAGAACAAGGTAATCTATCCAAAAATAGTTCAATAAAAATGAAATATTTGCACTTGTGATGGTTTGCAAACCCGCTCTAATATCATTAAGGAGGTTGAGGTTCACCTCAAAATCAATTAGAATAGTTCAATTTTTTATAAGCAGGTGTGCAAGGTCCATTAACTTTTCGGACAACTCTTCACTTCTTGATTTTCAATTGAAGTTATCCTTTCAATCAATTGGGATGTAGTTTCTGACCTTTTTTATAAATAAAAAACACTGGATTGAGATTGAAATCATAACCTATTTTAATCTTAACCATTTTCTCATCCTCTCATGATTTGGGCTCCTCTTGGTTCGAGTGTACATTTCACCCCACGGACTCCTCTTGACCTTTTCTCTTTCACATGACAAAAGTGAACCAAAATTAAAGATAAGGGCTCCACATGCATGGCATAGTCTAAAAAAATTTAAGAATTCAAGGCGCGGTGTGTCTGCATGTTTAAATCTCATCCCATCATCTATGGTTTTTAAAAAAAAGGGATTGAGAAAATGGCCCTAAACCAAACATTTGAGTCTTACGTACCCCATTTTGATAAAGACTTTAGCAATTTGAAGGAACTTACACGTACTCTAATCAAGCCAAAAGACCTTGGAAAAGAAGCCTATCCGTAAAAGAAGAAAGAATCGTGGAAAACAAAACAAGAGAAAGAAAGATAACCCATTTGCTAAATTATTAATATTCCACCCAACTCCAACCTAAAAAATCTATTGTATTTAGTGTCTGTGTCTGTGTCAGAGAGTATAACTTTGCGAAAATGTTTTGGTACTTTTCACATGCAATGCAACTTCCCAAAGAAAAATAGAAAAGAAAGAAGCCAAAGATAGTCTTATTTTGCAGGTACCAATCTTGAGTGATTATTGTTTGTTCGCAAGCATTGTTGGAGAGAGAGAGAGAGAGAGAGAGAGAGAGAGAGAGAGAGAGAGAGAGAGAGAGAGAGAGAGAGAGAGAGAGAGAGAGAGAGAGAGAGAGAGAGAGAGAGAGAGAGAGAGAGAGAGAGAGAGAGAAGAGGGGGGAAGGGGTAAAAAAAATTAAAACAATTTACGATACCGCATCTTGGCCAACCATTTTTATTGTTATTATCATGAAGGTTGCTGATGATGTTCCATTGACACATTTCTGCCATTTCCAAGAGGCAGATGGGAATTTAAATCCAGGAATTAATTCTTTTTTATACTCTTTAACAGTTTTTATTTATTTAATTTGATGTAAGTGGAAAAAGAAGATGATGATTATTATTTCTTCTTCTTTTTTTTTTGGTCGAAACCACAACTTCCCAATTGATCCCTTCATCATTTGTTTAGATTTATTAACTCAAAAACTGATGGGAGTTTTTTGTAAATTATTTAAATCCTGCCCAACTCTCGAGCATGCATACCAAAATATCATTAACTACAATATGAAGGATTAAACTTTAAAATCCAAATATTAGTCTCAATAACTTTTTTAACTCTCACACATAATTAAGGTGGAATCTACAATGAATATGAGAGACTCATGTGGGTCTCACCTCACGTACGTAAGAAATGCAAAATTTGGTTCCCCACTTGATTTTCGGGGATGAGAAAATCGTGTGGATAATAGATATTGAGACAACATTTCATTTCTTGCACTCATACAAAAAGAAAAAGAAAATTCTACATAGAGAAGTATAATCGTATGAAATTTTGGGTGGCCATTGTCAAGTGTGTTGAATAAAGATGTTGCATGAGTTATTGATGCTTTCCTTTCTCTTGACTTCCCAATCTATATTATTAATCATCACATGGTGCCTGCAAAACAATGGAAAATATAATATATTGACATTTAGCTAATTTTCACAACTTGAAAACAAAGCTTTAATTGTTCAGACATATCTTTTTACATAAAAACTAGGCAAAATTGGACCAATCGTCCCTGTAGTTTGCTCAAATTATCAGTTTCATCCTTGTACTTTGTTTTTTACAGTTTCGTACCATGTAGTTTCATATTCTACTTTAGTCCAATATGTCAACTAAGTTGATTTTTTCCATCCATTTTTATGCACGTCTTCTCATTTGAAAGATTCAATTTTGATTTTTTTTGTTTTTATTTAAATGAGATTGGGTTTTTGAAGAACAGTTTTTGTGAATTCTAAATGCACTTTCAAATTTGATTCATGCTCATATGATGAAGTAATGGGGCTTCAAAATTTTCCTAGAGTTTGAGATTGACATTTCGGGAATTGTTTGATTCAAGATTTTAAAACCAAACTTAGTGTCACCGATTCATCATGCATATGTTTTTCCTTGGCTCTTTGTTACTAAAACTCATAAACATAAACAAGTTATTTGAATGGATTTGCAGAATTTTATAGGAAAACCCATTGATGCATCTTCCTATGTTCAAATAGTCAATTTAGCTTCAATTTCTCTCAATATAGGTTATCAATCCTCAAACATGTTATATGATTTAAAAGCTAATGTTACTATCAAACAATAAGAATATGGGGTGATTTTCTATATATGTAGGGGTATATATAAAGATACAAAACCCTAAAAGAGTACAATAGAAAAAAATCCTAATTGATAAGGAATAAACAACTCATATCAACAGTTTCAAGTTTTGAAACCCCTATAATTGTACGATAAAATAAAATTTTTACGAGTCATAACTAAGCTTGAACATCATGAAATTTGCATGAAAAATCCAGACTTTCTCCAACTTGGAAGTTATTGACTCATTTGACGGATTGGACTAATGGTGCAAACAAAATGAAACTACAAGGATGAAACTGAAAATAAAAATAAAAAAGTACAAGGATGAAAGAAAAATCCGAAAAAACTACATGGACCATTAGTGCAATTTGGCCAATTTGAACCTAGAACTACCATCGATCTCTCCCTACTTATGGCATGCTTACTTACTAGCAATGGGCATAGGAAGAAAGGGAATGATTTCAATTCCCGACTTCCCCTACATTTACTAATGCATAATGAATGAAAAAACATGTGTCCCACCTTAAAATCCATATTCACATTACTTCAAAATTATGAATTAGATCAACTAGTGGGGGTCGTTGATCTGATTCCCATTCATGTTCTCTAAAAAATAACCTTACAATTTTAGAATCTCATTCATGTGTTGATTTCATATGGTTAGTAAACAACCCTATTAATGGGAATGACTTCTTCCCATACCAATTTCTTATTTCCCCATTCCTAAATTCCTCGATTCCTTACTTCGTCCATACCCAGTAAGTGAAAATATACACTTGAGCTAGAATTGGTAAACAAAGAAAACGAAATTAACAAATTTAGTATTAAGTTCTTGTTAATAGATGGTATGAGAGTAAAGTGAGATATAAAGTTTCAAAAAAGATTTTTGTTTTGTTATGGAAAGTTGAACAATCCAAAATAGCTGGTCATTACATATCTTGGAAATTAGGGTGTGAAAGGGACAATACATCTCTCTCGCTCCCCTTACGAAAGAAGTGGCTAAGCATTCCATATACCAAGAGCTAGAAAAGGGGGAAAGCAAGCTAGTTGAAGTAATTATATTCCATTGGCACCTTTGAAAAGGAAAGAGAGGCTTCTCTTGTTTGCACCTAAGGTCAATATATATGGTGCCAATTAACACAACCCATTAATAATTTTCAAACAATGCCACCCATCATGGCCTCCTCACATATTCCATCTCATGATCAATCCTTGCCCACCTAGCTAGCTATCTCAATGGTCCCCACGAAAGTGATGAAATTATACTTTAGAGAAGAATCTAAACACATAGCTATAAACATTAATTGTGATTAATTAGTGTGACATATGTTTTTGCTTCTTAGTGTGGACAAGGCCAATTCAAAAGGAGGAGATGCGGGGTTCATGGGTCATGGGTCTTCCCTCGTGCTTGATAGTGGTTGGAAAAAAATAAAATGAAAAAGGGAAGCTACAACCCCATGAGTCATGGCTTTCTTGTAAATAGATTGGTTAACCATCCTAGTCTTGTTAGCTCATCATCAATCATTTTATTACCACCAATAATCACTTTCTTTATACGTGTTGCTCATGGCATTAGTATTTTCTTTTGTTTTATCATATAATTATCACATGTAAATATCTTGTAGCTGAAATAATTAATTGTAATTATTTATGTATTTAAAATTATTTGTCCGAACCTCCCCCAAGATGGCTTGTATTAAAATAAAAAACAAGAACAAAAAAGCACGCATCACACACAATTCATTATTTGCTTGCCAAGAAACCACTTAGAAAGTAGACAACAAATTCAGATTGATAACTTCTAGCTGCTCATCCATATTTCTATGCATCTTTAATTAATTAAAGGCTTAAAGCCTTGGCGTTGGCCGACAATGTATATCTAATTACTAATCAGATCAATTTTATAAGATGGAATCATATCACTACTAATTATGCATTAGTTTAATGTTAAATTTGGAGATAACATTGCATACATATTATGTTTGCTATGACTTCTAATCAATTAAAATTTTCATTTTCTTTTGTAGATATGAGAATTTGTCGTGTTCTTACAAATTCTAATATCATATGTCACATCAAGTAAAGTAGGTTGAAGATTATCTTCTTCATATTTTTATATTTTTTTTCTGTTTGTACTCTCTTTTTCTCTTATTTTTGCTTCTGTAAGCACAGTTTTCATTTCTTATTACTATTATTACTGATTTTTCTTTTTAAATTAGGCAAAGTTGGAAAACAGAGACAGGTTCAAATCTTAGCCACAACCATGACATAAGGTGCTCGTTCGGCATTCCAACTCTGGCATGATGAAGGCCACAGCAGGTCGGATAGGAGTACAAATTTATGTTTTCCTTTGATTCCATAAAAATTAAAAATTAAAATAAAATCCTACTAATTAAATAGATATATGGTTCAAAATGCTCTACCAGACACATGCCAATGTATAAACTTCCTCCACCTGGACTGATCTTTATAAAATCCCCTCAGCAATCCTCCATCTGTTTAATGAAAGTCTTCGTTTTGTTTGAGTTGGTCTCAGATTCTAGATTACATGATTAAGGAAACTCTGGTTCTTGTTTTTAATTTATTTACGAAAAGTTGTTTATGACAAATCGGATGCAATATTCGGATCAAGACTTATTTGCAATATCCTTTAACTTTGATTCTTTTGTTGTAATGTACCACCTATAATCTAACTTTCTCCATTTTTCCGTATGAAAAGTTATGCTTAATTCATCATTTTCCCAATTTAAAGATACGTCCAAAATACACACATATTTTTAAGAATCATGTACACTTTTTTTGAAAAAATAACAAAAAAGAGTTAGATGTGTAGGTTAAAAGAACAATGCAGAACAATTGATTGATTATGATAATTCATCAAGATGTGGAACGATGCAGGTTTTTAACTTATAATTAAACTTCTTTCATACCCGACTCACCTGGATTCACCTACAATATTAAACTCCCATGTTAAGTTACACCAGTTGAAGGCTATCTTTTTCACACATATGTGGTGCAACCTGCAAGAGAGAGGTGACAATTGCCGACATGTGTCCCTTAACTCTACATATATATATATATATATGAGAGAGAGAGAGAGAGAGAGAGAGAGAGAGATGGGACTAATTTACCTTGTGTTGTGGCCCTCAAATACGACCCTCGATAAACAAAGCCATTGAACCACTCACATTCGATAGAGGCCATGGCCATCTGTGCATGAATTGATCTCCTCCCTCGTAAATGTGGATACCCTAATAATAACCTAAAGAATCATTCAAATGGAAAATTAGGTCAAGGTCGGTACTAAACTACTATATATGTTTGACCTATATGCATGTATAATAAATGAGTCTTTTTTCCCCTTCTTTTTATCCTGTGTGGTACATCATGTGACTTGTCATCAACTATCAGCACAAACTTTAAGGGTTATATTATATATAGTTTCTTTTCATTGAAGGATTTTTTAAATAATTTTATTTAAGGGACACTCTTTAGGGTAACTTACGAATTTTTTTTCCAATGATACAAACGATCTATTTTTTAAGTATACATTCATAGATCATCCTTGCAAAAAATTAGACAAATCAGAAAACGTTTCGACATCCAATTGTATTCTACAAAATCAATAAACACGGTGATTCAAAAAGTACTAAAATTTCAATAATTCAATTGAGTAGTCAAACGATATTAGATTCAAGTAATTTTTTGTAGATATGATCTTTGAATGATTATCTAAAATATAGACGGTTTGAATTAGTGAAATACAATGTGAAGTGGGCCCTACAAAGGTGTCCCTCAAATGAGCTAATTTGAAGGATCCCTCAATGGAAGCTCTCTGTATATATATGTATATTAACTTCAAATTTTATATTTGAAGTAGTGAATACATGAGCATATGCTATATATGAGGTTAAACAAGTAATTAAATTCTTTTTTTGACAAAAATAAAAATTTCTTACAATTTTGTCACTATTATTTTCTTTGAAATTTTAATGAAAAAACTGATAATTGCTTGAGCATCCTTTGATCTAATAACCTTGTTGGAAAATATTTCCTAAATCCCTAAACTGAAGATTATAACTAGGCCAAAAGATAGGTAAGAAGTTACAATCTATTCACTTTTAAATTCCATGGAAAACTTTTTGCAGCAAGAATTTATGTATATATATATATATATAAGATATTCCTGGAAATTCTCCTTCAGATATTTCGTTTGTTAAATCTTGTCTTGTTTTCAGTAACAAGAACAATCGTCTATCTTTATCAGCCACTCCTTTATGGAGTAAGAATCTGGTGAATCTGATAAATCACTGATCTAGTTACGTTGCCATTGTCAACCCAATAATTCAAAAGAACAAGAAAAAAAAGAAAGAGGATGTTCATTTCCAAATTACACAAAAGAACAAAGAGTCCTTTCACAATGCCAATATAAATTTTTACCACAAGCATTGCAAATAAATTAATTATGCCCTCCTCCTCCACCAGAATGGGCCAATCAAAACAATAATTTTTTCTACTGCTAAAAGAAATCATAATTTCTCAAAGTTGGTCGGTCCGAGAGATGCACCCTAATTAGGGATGTGTGTCAGATTAGGCAGCAATTTCATTACAGTGAGTCCCTTCGATCGGTAGCTCTTACATTTATATGGAAATCTGTGAGATCTACCAATTTCATATCAGTTTTCAGAACAGACTGCATGCATGATGATGTACATAGGTTCAGTACCATTTTACTATTCTGATACCTTGCCTCTCATCCGTTGGATCAAGGGACCACTGATTTTTCCTATTTATGACTTTTCTGTTCTTTAACCAAAAATTTCTACACATTCATTATAGTCTTATGGTCTGCAACTTGAGGCTTCTTTCTTTCTTTTCTATTTTTTCTAATAAAAAGATTGTTCAATTTCATAAGAACATGGATCTCTTAATTAGAATCCAATGGACAACATCTTGGGTCAGAGTCTAGTCTGCATAATGGACCACCTCAGTTCACATTGAAAAATATGCTTTTCATCATTTAATTCCTTTTTTTAAGTCACAATGGATGATACAAAATGATCAAAAACTTTATTTTAGTGATATTATGTTTGAAGAAATTTTTGTTTAATCACAATAACAATATGACGTGATGTTATTAATCAATGTGTTATAACATATGTAGACGACACAAATTTATATTTTCAAATACATTACTAGATATACGAGCGTTATATTGTAATTGGTTTTTATGATATAAGCGATAGTAGGGAAGGGGAAATCACATCTAAAACCTTAGATGCACGAATAAATACTCTTGATCACTTGAAATACAAGCCTCTTACTATATTGTAATTCGTTTAGTTACAATTACTGTCTTCCAATTCTCCATTAATCCATGATAATAATAATATGAGTAATTAATAAACTAACCCCACTCATACTGAAATGGAATGTGTACAAACTATATACACAAGACATTATTTATTAAAACTAAAGCATAGCAGAATTTTTTGCATGGGGCCATGGGCCCTGTAGATGGCTCTTAAGTTGTGTCAACAATCAATAAGGAGGGAGAGGGGGTTGGGTTTGGCAGTGTTGTGTTAGAGATTTGATTCTCTTGCAGCAAATGCTAAAAAAGACCCACCACCACCCCACTCTCCACACTCTGTCTGCTTTGCTTCCTCATTACCCTCCATTCCCATGACCATGACCAGAAATATGACCTCTCTCTCTCTCTCTTTAATTTTTCTTTCTCCTCTGTTGCTTCTTGTGACTGTCATTATATCATCACCAGAAAACAGTGGCTCCAAGATACTTGTTGCCACAGAAACCCTCAAATTATAATAGCACCACCAATATATATATACCAAAACCTCTCTCCCACTGACATATTCATAAATATATATATCATAACGGCCTCTGAATCTTCACCCTTTAAATTAGTTGGGCACATTGCAATTCATTTCTGTGGTTTTTGGTTTTTTTTTTTTTTTTTTGCCTTTTTCAATGTTTGTAATTTAGCTTGGAAAAAGAAGTGGAAAGTTGTATAGAAAATATCGAAGTGTTTGTTATATTGATTGTTGGGTAGCAGTCGTGGACGGCACCCATGTGCTTGTATGTACTAAATGCCATGAAAGAAAGGAAGAAACACAAGCATAGAAAGTGGGTCAAAAATATGCATTGAAATGTAACTCCCTCTCTTCTGTTTGCACGAATAATTATACAAAGAAAAAGAAAAGTATTGGTTGGTTTGAAAGACTTTGCTGTTGTTGTTGTTCAATCAGCAATGATGCAATAATTCTGCACAAGCATTATAAGATTTGCCCTCATCATGGTTGGTACACTTTCAATCACATTTACTATGTATGAACATATATGTTAATATAAAATAAACTTTGAATATTGAGTTCAAATAAAGTTACTATAAGAGTTATTTACACTTACATCCCTAAGGTTTTTTGGTCTTTTCACAAAACACCATGAGATTTCAAAAATTATACGAACACCCCTGAAGTTTTAAATTATTTTCGCAAAACCCTTTTTTGTTGATTTTTCGTCCATATATTAAAGATTTTATATATATATATATAAAATTCCTCCAAATGACAAAGTTAGCCTTTGAGATTAGATTGCACATGCATTCATTGAGGCTAACTTTGTTATTGGAGGAAATGTTTTATACAAAATCTTCAATATAGGGACCAAAAATCAACAAAAAAACTGTTTTATGATCAAACAATTTAAAACCACAAGGGATGATTGTGTAATTTCTTAAACCGTTTTGTGAAAAACCCAAATTAGTGTAAATAACTCTTTACTATAACGTAAAATTTGTTGCACAATTTGGCTTACATAATGAGGATTCATTTAGTTGGTTTGAGGTGCCCCTGATGCTATTACAAGTCTTATATATATAAAAATTGACAACAAACAGGAGGTTTTATAACCAAAAATATTTTGTGCTTATTTTTCCATACAATAAAGAGCAACAATAATTGATTTTTTTATATATATAAAAGAAGGTAAGTACACATGATCAATTACCAAATCCACTCCTTAATTTCCATTCCCTATCTAATCCCAAAAAAATTATTAAAAAACAAAGAAGCTAGACGACTACAAATGGACTAAGTGATCGTCCACTAAATGCAAAATGGCAAAACTAAGTGGTAATAGTGATGCTTGGTTTGATTTAGGTAAATGCTTTGTCCTTGAACAAGTGTACATCACTAGTTCCTCCATTATGTGCTTTTGTTAGCTCACCTTTATGTTAATGAAAGAGGGAATAAAATATAGAATGGTTGGAAGCACAAGTTCCATATTTTGCTTCCACCATTTCCAACTAAACTAGCATTTCATGTGAAGTGTATTAGTGAAAAAACTTTATGTTAATGAAAGAGGGAATAAAATATAGAATGGTTGGAAGCACAAGTTCCATATTTTGCTTCCACCATTTCCAACTATAAACTAGCATTTCATGTGAAGTGTATTAGTGAAAAAAGAAACAAGGAGAGGTTCTTGCATCAGACAACAAGTGAACATTTGCATGTGTTGCAGGCTGAAACTTTTTAGTAAATAATAAATTTTTTTGTTTTTTTTTGCCCAATGAACATTAAACAAGATTTTGTGCTACGTTTGTGGCTTGTGATTAGAGATATGGGTTGGAGTGTTTTGGTGTGATAAAGGCTTAGGTAGTGGGTAGACTGTAGAGGAGTGGTGGAAGCTGTGCAAAGGATGAGAATTTATGGGTATATTTATATGTGTATATTTGTAAAACATAAACAAAGGCCAATGGAAATTAAGTGTAAAGAAAGAAAAAGAAAGGTAAAGGTAAGGCAAAACCTAGAAAATGAAAAAGAGTTGTAGGAGGGTACATGTGGGTCAAACAAAAATAGATGGGGAATGGAATTGTTGGATTAAGATTAAAGAAATGTACCAAGTAAAGTTGGTGTGTCTTCAACACAAGGAAAAATAATGCGCCTCATTTCATAACACACATCTTGGAAATGATGACTACTCGCATTACATGAATTTCAATCTTAATCCCATAAAAGACCATAATATAAAAGCAAAGAACAAATTTAGATATTGATCAACTAATTTGAGTATATATTGAATATATTGGCTTAATCTCAAGGAAGAAAATATCTAAGAACCCATTCAGGATTGGTTTTGTAGGAAGTTCTTCTACTTATAAGAGCCATAAATATCTTTAAATTTTTCTATCAAATGCTTTCATAATCCTAAACAAACCCTATCGAAGGTTTATATCTCAACGAGATATATAGAATCCAAAACTCACAATTTCACTTTAATTAGCTCATTTACATAGTTAAGGTGTCTTCTTCGCAATTTCTAATTTGCACATTTTACAGCTTCATTTTACTAAAATAAGCCATTATTAAGTTATTTCCTAAATATAAACTCTTGATTTTGGTTGCTTTAGGGTAGGTAGAGTATTATATATATGAAGTAACAATTTGAACCAAAATATTTTTTACATTGTCTTGGGGTGTAGTTAATTTGGTCCAACTGACTAGCTAGGAGGCTATTAATGGAGTTCCCAGTTCATTCCCAAAAGCTCATGACTTTGTTTGATGCCCCCCTTACCCAAAGCACAATTCAAATATTGCTTGCAGTAGACAATGCTAAAAGCATATTCAAGCTGGACGCGTAAGAAAAATAGCTCACCATTCAAAGTTTCCACAGTTTACTATTAGCACTTGGAAAAAAGTAAAACAACACCATCTCTGGTTGACTTGCCCACAGTTGTGTATTGACTCGATGAAATTATTGTGTACACCAATGTAATCATACATTCATTCTAATATTTGTAAATATATCATCTCTTAAATCTGGACCCAAAACTTAATTTTTTTTTTTCTAGAGCTTGTAGTTCAAACGATTAAGAGTACACCCGAGGTCTTAGGATCGATTCTCCCCTTCCAGTATCACTTGTATAAAAAAGAAAAAGAAAAAAAAAGCTTATATATATATATATNNGATCGATTCTCCCCTTCCATTATCACTTGTATAAAAAAGAAAAAGAAAAAAAAGCTTATATATATATATATTAATTATTTCTTTTATATTTCTTTTGGCTACGTAATTGCTAAGGTATTGTCACATAGTGTAGCAGAACAAAATGACAGGAACTACATTATTCAAGGTTTGCTTTAACTGGTGTAGCTAGCAGGGTTGAACGTACGCACCCACCACCTGCCACTGAAACTGGGGATAAGGTCAATCAATTCAGCCTGTTGAGTGTTGATCCCATCTTGATTGATTCTTTTAAACTTAATTTGGTTCACATAATTCCACCAAATTAATGATAAAACCATAGACTTCAGAAATCTGGAAAGACCCATGTGAGTCCTGCCTTTGCATTTTTTTAATGGTAATTATCTACAAAATTGACAATAGTATTGGAATTGAATGATATAAATATAATATAATTGATCCACAGGACAGGTTTGGGTATGCTCATCATGCATTAGCAAACCGAGTTAAACGGCAGGTTTGGTTATGCTTTCACATTAGGAAATCGAGTAAAACAAACAACTCGATTCCCTTCTAAATTGAGATAAGTATTTTATCACTAAAACCCTTTTCTCAAGAACACGAAAAAACTCGAGTTCGATTGGTCAAATTACTAACACAGATTAGGTTTTACGAAAGATATGATCAATAATCTGATTAGCACTCGTAGTAAAAATAATTTCCAATCAATAAAAGCCATCTTGTTAAGAAGTAGAAGAAAGATTGTCATATTGCCGTGCAGGGCTGTCATACCATCAAGAAGTTAGAGGACCCATTTGTGGGGTCTAAGCAAAGACAAATTGCGTGATGCCATTCCAAGCACTCTCTTTCACAATTCACATTTCCTCTCTTGCTTCCCTTTCTCTTTTTTTGGTGGCTTCTCTCTTTCTTTATCACCCTCTCTCCATTAATTAAAGTTAGAAATCCTTCTTGGTTTTTGGGGAAGATCACCATTACCAACTTGAACTTTTCTTGTGAGATTCACTCTGTTTTTTCTTTTAAAATTTGTATTGCCAAGCTCGTATTACATTGTCCATGTCCACTTGCATTACCAAAATACCCTTGATCTCCTCCAACAGTTAAAGAACAAAATAATAAACTACTCTAATTTATAGTGGATGGTAATCTGACTCAAATGAAAAGGGAAAACACACTACCTGATTAATTGACCTTATTCACATTCGCTGATCTCGTCAATCTCTTGAAAATTCTCAAATTAGTTAAGCTACTAAAATAACATAATAGAGAAATTATTGGCTATTGATTGCAAGAGAAGTCTCATTGAACTCAATATGAATAAGCGATAGAATAGTATTGATGTGAAAAAGCTAATATGAATGTTATGTATTTCATTCAAATTTCTCCATTATAATTTAACTTTCAGCCGAAGGCATTGAACCCTTGACCATCTTATTTTACCAAAAGTCATTGGCTCATTGCCATGTTTTCCAATACCCACCATAATTCACGACAATTAGTGCCACACAATGATTCTTATTTTCTGGTCAATAGGTCTAGTACTCCAATGACCATTACAAGCATTAATTTGGTTTCCCTTAGTATAATTTTTTTTTTTTGGGTGAAATTTTTTGCAACCATTTCTCTTATATTTATTAAAACTATTGTCTTATTTTTTGCATTTGAAAATTTTAAACTAGTTGTCAATCCATGCAATGTGGAGGGAAATCATTGTTAAATTAAAAATTGTAGCATAATTTCAAATACATATTTGGATCTTTTTTTTTTAATTAATTATAGTTTTTCTTAAATTTCAAAGGCTATATTTCACTTAAATACTAATTCATACCAGAGAAAACGTGTTCCGTAGGCCACACAATTTAGTGTGAGGTTATCTTTTGCTATAATTACCCAACTTCTATAAAAAAAGAAAACGGAAAACGTGATAAAATCAAAGAGATCTAATGAATACTTAAATTAAGGATTTAAGTATTTACTGAGCATGTTACCCATTATGCATCTTTTGACCCAAAAAACAAGGTTCAGTTTGTGCATTTCATCCGTACATATCTAACTGGATGGGTAGAATGCAAGTAATCTTCAATCTGCTTTTTCTTTTTTGGCCCCAAAAAAAAATCTGTTTTAAATCTGTTTTTCTTTTAATTTGTTTTTTTAATTATAAAGACAGATATTTACCAACTAGTATGTATAACTCACCTTAAATAGAAAGAGACTTGTAACTCAAGTGGTTAAGAGCATTTATTTCTACACGCTTGTATTTAAAATAAATATATAAAAACTTACCTTGAATAAAGTCATGCTACCACTCTCTCAAAAATAAAAAGTCACACCCAATATCGTAGATCCTAGATTCGAATTACCCCTCCCCTACTTAAATGGGGACAACTATCCTTAAACTAAAAGTTAAAATCTTATGATAAAATTTCATATATTGGAAGACGCGCTAAGTTTGAACTCCTCTCGGGCACCTTCCGTTGGCCAATATTATAAATACCCAAATTTTAATATTTGGCTGTAAATTGCAATGCATGAACTTGGTGCCAAATTCAACGTTACACTTCATATACAAGTTGTCTAAATTGAGATATAGGGGCTTTTTCGGTGTTTAATTTGTAATGACATGGGATTCATTTTCCTCCTAATTTGGATTTTGTAAAATTAGAAGAAAAAACACTCACGAAAGTCCATCCATTACCTATAGAAAGATTGGGTAGTTTATGCCCTTGTGGCTGATGGACTTGGTGTCTAAGTTATGAATACAATTATCGCTTACTCTCTTTTTTTTAATTAAAAAGGAACTTAAAGGTTCCTATCTTAATCATTTGGAGACGTTTGATAACAATATTAATTGTTTCTTGATTTATCGGGACAAAACTGAGGGTTACTCAAACACTTCGTATTAGAGATAATAGTGACTCCAAAAACGCACCTTAAAAATAATCAATCGTTACAACTAATGAATAATGAAGACCGTATAATCTAGAGATTTCCCTTTTTTTTTCTTTTACTTTGCCCTAAATTCGTGGTTAAAACGAAGGGCTAAGTTAGTCATTTGGCGTATATAGTGAGTCATATATATATATATATCTTGAAATCTTAATCAAACAATAATAAGAAAGTTTTTGTGAAAGGAAAAAAAGAGAAGAAAACCAACAACCATGCAATTTGGTCGGAGGTATTATTGTTGTGTGATCTTTTCTCTCTTTTCTAAGATAAGGAAGGCAAAACAAGAGGAAACATAGCTGTTGAGAGTTTGAATCTTCACAGCCAAGTAAAAATCTAATTAACTCTTTTGCATTTTAAAAAAAGGACCTAATTTACTAATAAATAATACGAAGAATCCAGAAAAATTAATAATATCTTTTAAAGCGTTGGAATTATGCAAAAGAATATATATATATATATATAAATAAATAAAGGGAGAGGTAGAGAAAGCTGGCGAGAGATGCATGGGCCATATAAAAACAATCCCAGCGGCAGCGGTAGCGGCAGAGAGACCTGCACGCTCAACAACAACTCTACATCTACATCATCACTCTTTCACAAGCACCTTCATTTTTCTCTCTCTTATTTATTAAATTTTAATTTATTTAATATTTTGGTGAAAAAACCAAAACCCTTTTGTCAAAATAAAATAATAGTAAATGGGTTATTTTTTGTTTTTTCAAATATGGGGTTGTTTTTATTTGATTAAATGGTGTGATGTTGTTGGTGTTGGAAATAACAAGCACGAGACTCCCTCTCAAGAAAAAGCCAAACCCCACGCGAAGAAGAAGAGAAGAAGCAAAGGAAGGAAAAAAGAGAAAGAGAGCAAAGAGCAAAGAGCAAAGAAAGAGCAGAATAAGGTGTCTCTCTCTTGGACTGATTCGTTTCAATCGCATCTATCTCTTCAATTCCAAGCTCCTATTCTCTCTCTCTTTCTTTCTATTCTTTCTCTCTCCATCTCTATATTAACAAAGCTAATAGCATCATAGCAAACAAAGGAAGGCCAACAACAAAAACAACAACAAGGAGAAAGAAAAAGTTAGGTGAAAACAAAGTGCCCCAAGTAAATAAAAGAGAGACAGAGATGGGAAGAAGGGTAAGAGAATGGTGCTGATGCTGAAGAAGGTGGAGGTGGTGGTGGTGCCCTCTCTCTCTCTCAATACACATAATTCATCTGATTCCTTCTCTTTCTTTCTCTGAAAAGTATATATCTTTCTGTTTTTTTTATTTTTGGGTTTTTTAAAATCCTTCTTCTACTTCTCTATCTATCTATCTATCTATTTCTCATTGAATAGTCCGCCTACTGCTTGGTAGGGAGGCATCTTTCATGCTTGTTATGTGCTAGCGTTTATTGTTCTTCCCTATTCCCCTTATTAAGTTCCTCTGTCATCTTTTGGACTTTTAACCAATTGCCAATACCAAACCTCTCTTTCTCTCTCTTCCCCACCTATTCTTTCTTTTCCAATACATTATACATTTATTCCTGTCACAATCTTCTCTTCTATATCATCATCATCATCATCAGCATCACCAATCTACAATCAACAATGGCAGTTCAAGCTCAATACCCTTCAAATATCCTCTTTCTAAACAGGTTTGCATTCTCTCTTCTGCTTCCTTTGGTTTTGGATTTTTATCAGCAAACCATATCTTCAATCTATATATCTCTCTTATCTAATTAATCCCTGCTTTGGTTTCCACTGATTCTGCAGAAACTCACAAGAAGGGCTTGATTATTCCTTACAAGCACAGCCAGGAGGATATCTTGATCAATCCCACATGCTATTCAACAATGGAGGAGGAGGTGAGTCTCTTCAAATTCATATCTTTTGATCACCCAATTCTGCTTTTGGGCCATAAACACCAATTCAATCAATAAAAGATTGATTTTTTTGAATTTGGTTTCGATTGATTTGATCACAGCAGTCAATAATACTACCAATCAGCGCAAAAGAGGAAGAGAAACTTCAGCTGCCACTGAAATCTCACCTTCAATCCTTCCTTTCTCTCTGCAACAACAATCCCAACCTCCTCCTCCTCAGCTCATCGACCTCTCCCAACTCCACAGCCACAACCACAACAATCCCAATGTGGTCTCCACAGGCCTCCGTTTATCCTTTGGAGACCAACAACAACAACAACAGCAACAGCAGCAACAATTTCAACAGCATCACAATCAACAACAACAACAACAACAATCTTCAGCTTTGTTCTCTGTTTTAACAGAGGACTTTGCTGCCCAAATCAAACACCAGCGGGACGAATTAGACCAATTCCTTCAAGCCCAGGTAGTAATTTTAACTTTCCTAAAATGGGTTATTAGCGTTTTTTTAATTTGTCGAGAAAAAGCAATTGAATTGAATTTATGGTTTTTGTATTTTTTATAGGGGGAGCAATTACAGCGCACATTAGCAGAGAAACGGCAGAGGCACTACCGTGCGCTACTGAACGCAGCGGAGGAATCAATAGCTCGTAGGTTGAGAGAGAAAGAGGTGGAGGTTGAGAAGGCCACGCGTAGAAATGCCGAGTTGGAAGCACGTGCTGCGCAACTTAGCGTGGAGGCCCAGGTTTGGCAGGCTAAGGCCCGGGCACAACAGGCCACTGCTGCGACCCTACAGGCCCAACTACAGCAGGCTATGATGAGCAGCGGCTTTGTGGCGGCTCAGGATAGCAGGAGAGGGGACGATGGAGTAGCGTCCTCGGCGGGCGTAGAGGGCCAAGCTGAGGACGCCGAGTCGGCATACATTGACCCAGAACGAGTGACCATGTCTGCCCCGAATTGTAAAGCATGTCGAAAACGGGTCGCCTCGGTGGTTATACTGCCGTGCCGGCACTTATGCCTCTGTACAGAGTGTGACCAAATGGCTCAGGCCTGCCCATTGTGCCTCTGCATGAGAAATTCAAGTGTGGAAGTCTTTCTTTCTTAGGGCCCAAGCCCAATGCCGGAAGCCCAGGCCCAGGAAGAGGCGAGACGGCACGAGAGCAAGGGTATTAAAAAAGAAGTGAAAAAAAAAAAGGAAAACCAAATAATATTTGGGGTATAATAAAATTATTATTTGTTCTTTTTTGGGGAAAATATTCTGATATCCCACTCAATTTTTTTTTTCATGTTCTCTTTTTGGTTCCCCCTCTTGGAGTGATTTACCTAGAGGTAATGTACATGGCCACGTGGGTAGTGGCATTGGGTTTTTTTTTTTTTTTTTGGGTGAATTCTATTCATATATAAATTCTTTTATTTGACAAATTCTTTGCAAATGTGTCTTTTATTAGCTTATTTACCTCATAGTGTAAATGATGATGTCTTTTATAAAGTTTCTTTCTCCCACTTTACCACATTTCACTCAAAATTTTCTTCTTTTTTGACATTTTTTTTGGGTTGGTGCTGTCTTTCCATAATGTGACATGCAGTATTTCAACATTTTAAGTTTCTGTCTGTCACCACTGAGAAGCTGATCGAAAGGAGACAAAATCAAGAGTTCAAATTTGAAATTAGGTTTTTGGGATACATGAAGAAAGCAGGCATGATGTATGTCTTCTAGTGTTGAGGAAGTATGTCTTGTAATGCTGCTCATTTCTTCACATCAAAGAGGTTTTGGTCCTCTTTTAACTTTCTACTTTCCCATCACCTATTTTCACTTTCTATTTACTCATCGAAGAAGGAAAAAAATTGAAAAGATAAAAACATGTTTTTTTTTTTTTTGGGTCGAAGTTAGGAAAGATATGAAGAAAACTCACACACACAGATACCTGAGCCAATCGAGCTAACACCCCATAGGCAAAAAGGTCTGTAAATTCCATAGCTTCCTTCCTTTAGCTTGGTAAATTCTTTAGCTTCCTTCCATAGGAATTTACCAAGCTAACTTTATAATTATCATCAATTGGTTTATAGCTGGAATCGGAGATCGGACTCCATTTGATGATTTGCTTCCTTCCTTTAGCTTGGTAAATTCCTATGGCAAAAAGGTTGGCTAGTATATTCTTTTCAAAGAATTTGCTTCCTTCCTTTAGCTTGGTAAATTCCCTTTGATGATTTGATATTCAGAGGGCTAATATATTCTTTTCTTTTTCTAGAATATGTTTTAATACTTACAACTTGATAGGGAGTAACCTTGAAGGAGTTTTAACTTGCCATATACGTGGCTTAGATCACATTGTTTTGACCCAAATTTTGGGTTAGGGTTGGTTGCCAAGTCAAAGTCCGTGTGTGAGTAAAGTCTATGGAATGGGCTTGAGTGAACGGCCCCAAATGACTGAGAATGTTACGCAATAAGAATTCTATAATAAAGGATTAATATTTGGTCATTAGGTGAGGTCGTATCTCTTAACTGTTAAATCAAATTGATTAGCCTGATTCAACGGTTAAGAAATAGGACCTCATCTAAGGGCCATATTTAAGGCCCTCACTATAGAATGACTCTGTTACGCAAACCAGCTCATTGCCTGAGAACCCATGATAAAACGGTCATTTCAATAGACTTGACAAACAGGTCGTGTTTGTCGCGTTTATGTTGTGTTTGTGTCAATCCGCTTTCTTAATGGGTTGATATGAACTCAACTTGCTAAATTAACAGGACCAGAAATGAACATAACCCATTAAAATAACGAATGATACAATATGACTTGTTTCACCTGTTTTAGCCTACACACTAATCGCATTTAAGTCATAGCGTTACAACAACCTTTTTACGAATTTAAGAGCCAAAATGCGAATCCAGTACAAATTCAGGGACTAACTCCTAAAAAAACCCTAATTCATAAAATCCTGTTACAAAAACCTTGAATTGTGGAGAAAATCATGTCAATATCAATAATGAGGAAGTTGAACAAAACCAAACGAAGACTTGATCCCTTGCGGCATTATAATGAGTAGCTTCATCTGTGACAAGTCAATCATAAAAGGTGCGCTCCCACTCAAGATAACAGTGGTAGATCAGCCACATGTGACGACTTCTGTAATGTTTCGAGTACTTTGCCTTACAACTTTCACACAAGGTTTACTCATTCATGAGAATTGTGACCCAAGTCGAAGTTCTTGAAGATGATTAGGACAACCGAGCCTTGTTTTAAGGGAGGGGGAACCTACAACCAACAAGTATTCCTTCATCAGCCACAACCATTTGAAGAAGTCCAAAACTAGCACATTATTATCAACATCATTTTGTAAGTTTGGTCTTTGGCCCCATACCGGCATGTCCACAACGTCACATTCACACACCCGAAGGAGGTTTTTGTTCCTTTGTTTTGCAGCGCAGCTGACACGCGACAGTGAAATATTTTTAGGTTAACATGTTTTTTGCTAATTGAAGGAGAAAATTGTTCCAACCGAGCATTTGAAGGCACGATGTCAAAATTGACATCTCATAAATCTTGACGTTAAATATTTTTTTAATATTTTTTTAACCTTAAACCTCATTATTAGTTATTATTTTTAAAATTTTATGAATCATGTAAGCCCTATTTATTTTAAATTTCAAATATAAATAAATAATGTGATATTTGAAATTTAAAAAAAAGTCAAATTATCAAAGCCATCAAATTCAATATTTTACATTTTGCATCTTTTGGGACCATAGGAAAGTGATTAGTCACAATGGCGGCATCTGCATGGTAGCGCACCATGCTCTAGGACTTTATCAAAGAGACCTATCACTTTTCTTTTTTCCTTTCTTTCATTTATTAATAATTGAAAAGAGGGACGGACCTAAGTGATGGCTAAGTGAATTTTATTTTTACTTTTCCTTATACTTACTATATAAGTTTTAGGATTTAGTTCAGTCCAAAACTAACAGGTCACAGTTTATCAATAAAGTAAATCTAGACGATCTTATTTCGAAATCCGGAGTCCGTCTCTTAAAGAAACATAAATTTTAATGAACAAGGAATTGGTTGAAAGGTGCCTGCATTTGGTGAGAATGACCTCCACATATTCCACGATGGCTGTCTATAAAAGAAGGTCAAGTACTCAAGTTGAATGTTAAATGCTATAAATTATTGTAGTGTAGGAATACTTATCTCATTTTAGTGGTGCTCACATTTTGGAATGCTTCTTTCATTAAGTATATGCGAATATTATGTAACCATCATCATACTTATAATACAAATCAAAGTTAACATGAAATTAATTGACTGGTTAAGATTGACCATCAATTATTTCATTCAAATTTGTAAGTAATGTATCTTTCTAATTCTAACACGAATAATAAATAGATTGGATAGTATTTTATGAATCCTTGTAGAACTATTAGATTTTTTATTTTATTGGTTTGTTAGAAAATACGGCAAATTTTTTTTATTTTATTTTATTTTATGGAGAAAGATAATAGATTATTGCATTCATAATTCAGGCTTAAAAGCTGTCAGCTACAAGGACCAATACAAATACAAATAAGCATATAGAGTTTATACAAATACGGAAGCACTATGTAAATGAAATTTTAATTGAAGGAAAATTGTATGAGTTGCAAATTTTGTTTACCAAATTGTACGTTTTTGGTTCATACAAGATATCTCAAGCTAAATTGTAAATATAAACAAGTTGAGTCGTCATGTATAAAGTACTCCAGTAGGATTAATTAAAAATCTTAAATTAAGGTCCACAACTATTTCAGAGAGACTCGAAATAATATGACTCAAATATGAAACAATTTAACACCTACCTATCTTTCCAACAAATTTCAAATAGTGCAAGTCCCAAATGGTTAAGAGCATTTACTCATGCACCCGAGATTCTATGTTCGATTTCCCCATCTTACAATATCGCTTGAAAAAACAAACTTCAAATAATAATGCTTATGAAAGAACATAAAGAAACTTATCGAGATAAAAGAATATTTAGTAAATTATCAAATCCAAGAAATTATAACAAGAAGCTAGAGTAAAATACAATAAAAATGATATAATAATTTTCCCATTGTTAAATCATTATTGCTGTTGTTGGATTTGAGTTCATAACTGCCTCCATAATGGTTTCGTAGTAACATCATGCCATCTGAGGGTCAAGGCATGTGACATGATCTTATTAATGCTCGGCAGTCAGTACAGCACGAGCCAGATATGAGTACATGAATTGGAAAATAATGCCAGGCCTTAAGCATATGTGACTGATATTTGGAGATTGTATAGTCGTTATCGCTCGAGTGGGTGGTCTTCAGTTGTTGATGCATTTAGGTACTTTAAACGCATCAACAACTGCGAGACATTTCATTCAAATGTAAGCGATGAATTAAAATATTCTACATCATAATTTTTAGCACAATGTTGCAGTACGCCTCATTAAAATTGATATCATTGAGCCTTTTTTTTTTCTTTTTCACAAACACATATATGTTTATCTGTTGTATACACATTCTATTCAGAATTTGTATTTCTACGAAAAGCATAACTTTTAAAATAAAATAAAATTTCAAAATTGGCAAAGATTCGATACATCTTGAACCTATCTCTAATCAAGATCATGATAAGCATGAATAACTTGTGCTGCGCCAAACTCTAATAAAGATTATTTGATTTGGACTTATTATATAGAGTGTGACACAAAGTACCTAGGCTACGTAAAATTCTCTTCAGCTTTCAAAGGAGGGGGAATTTGGTAGAAGCATGGGAAATTCTCTAACTCCACAAAGCCTCCATTATTGTTGCCGCATGGTTTCTTGTAAAATCAACAACTCTAATTAAAGCAATTTTTCAAGTGCACGGACACGTTTTTAGTCCTTTGAATCTTTGAAATGAAACAACTGGCCACAACCAACAGATATTATTGGAATGTACATCAGAATGATTTCAATTCTGGACTTCTCCCCACACGCATTTTCTATCACATAAAGAACCACATACTTTCAAAATCAAGTGAGATCAATTAAAGGAGAGTAGTTGATCCCAATTTCAATTTCTTGATTCCCCTATCTATGTTCTCGAGTCGTAACTTTCTATATTCCTAATAATAAGTAAACATGCATATATCTAGTAAGTAGTGATATTATTTTTTCTATAGTCCACAGACATGCATGATTTCCACTGATTACTGATCTTATTGTCTGAATTATATAATTAACTCCCAAATGTGGCTATACCTTGCAGATTGTGATCACGTGGCCATCACACTAAACTGTCCAACATTGCTTCATGAATGAAGGGATTATGTGATAAAAATCTGTTAATTAATATAAACTTAGAGAGCTGTCATGTTCTAATTTGAGGACAAACAAGAGGTTCGTTGCACTTGATCAGGTGCAGAGCTAGCTAGCTTGGCTCATCACCCATTTTACTTATTAAATTCCATTCTTTTCAGATTAGATACCTTCCATGATGAATTGGTGTAGAATATAAGCTAAGATTGATCCATATTCCAACCATTTATTTACATGCCTAGATAAGTTCAACAAAGATGACTCATTAACAAAATGATCATCACTAACCAAACAATTGTTTAACAAAGATGCAACTATATGCTTAAGAATATTTAACAAGTAATAATACAATAATCTGGCCGGATTTTTATAAAATCTCATTGTACTCACGCACTAACACAAATACGAATCGTGACATGCTTCTGTCTCTAGTGATAGAGTACTTATTTATTGACATTCTCAACAAAACTTCGATTATTACCTTATCTTTCTCTTAAATAAATAATAAAAAATGAAGAAAAAAAAAAAAGAGGGGGGGAATATCCATAGAAAGATTAAATGTATATGACAACTACTTGATGTACTAATTACCTTGGCTGCAAGCCAAGGAGAAAGAGAAGCGTCAACTGCCATACATATACAAGCATTTGCATTTCCTTTGTTCTTTTGACGCTTTGTGTTCAATTGGGGAGTGGGGGGGGGAGGTGGAAGACAGATGTGTCGTCCTGTCTTCTTGTAGCCAGCTAGTTTGATCTCAAATTCTTGATCACTCTATGACACATATTTACTATGCATTGAACTTTTTTTCAAATTTTAAAACCGCATCGTGAATCTGCATCACACGTTCAAACAAGAATCAATCTGTTTAAATAGTTTCATTTTAAAATCTTTCAAAACATATGGCAACAAAACACTGTTTAAGGTAGATTTGAGCTAGAATTGGTTTCTTGTTATCAATTTGTATCAAATCTCAATTACCATAATAAATCCAAGTGCCTATTTCCAGCTACATACCCAAAAAATAATTAAGTGATAGAAGCAATTGTATATATGGACGACTATGGAAGGGACCCCTTGATATGATGTGCAATGGATCACACTTGGACAATGCACAGAGACATAAATCTGCTGCACAAATTTGGTACCATCCATTATTACAACATGCATGTTCTTTGGTACATATAATTTTTTTTTTCTTTTGGCATTTTCTTCTATTATGTGAGTTGGATGTTTCCTTTTCTCTTGTATTGATTCTTGTTATCCAAAAATAATAATGAAACAGTGATTGATGACATTTATTTTCAGGGCACAATGCAGCATATGTAAATGATGATACTATTTTTTTCTAATCTAAGTTAGTACACAATGTCTAATCTGAAATCACCAGGACAACGTCCTATATTGCATTATTGTTGAAACAGATACATGTGCATATTGTATTTTGCGTCGCCATGATTTTCCTAGTGCATAATTGTCGTCCTTGAGATTTTGAACTCAATACTTGTTCTGATAAAATGAGACTAAGTGCGATCATATCAAATGGTCACATTTTTCTTTTTTCTCAATCAAAAATTCCTCAACTCGGTAAATTACAGATACCAAAAGTAACTTTTGAACGTAAAATTCCTCAACTCGGTAAATTACATATACCAAAAGTAACATTTGAACGTCTTTTTACTTAAGCCAAACTCTAGCGGGAGCTTAGGGTTGTCAAGGGGGTGTATTGAGGGTTCAATCTTGTCGTCTAATAATAATTCTGCAATTGATCTTAGCTGGAGCTTAGAGTAAGTAGGAAAATTAAACATTTCCAATGGGCTGATTGAAATGTATGACCTCTACCATAACCACTTCCACTTGTTTGTAAGGTCCCCTGGTGGATTCAAGCATCTAATTCCTTTGCAACTATCTTGGTTGAGGAGGGGACCCCATATTGGATTTTTCTTTCTTTCTTTTTTCCTTTGTTTTTTGGTCTGACCCCATATTGGATGTTATGAACTCTGCAAATTTAAAGGTTGGGACTATCAGATTATTATGACACACCCTTCAAATCTGCAAACATACTGGACTAGTGCTGTAAGGTTGGAACAAAAAAAAGGTTTTAACTTTCACCCACTTTCAAGAAATAAACAAATTTCATATTCACAATTGAGATTTACAAAAATGTAGTATTAATTGTTTTTGTAACTCATTGCATTTTCCAAAAACTTGTGCTTAGAACTAGTGCTGTAAGGATTGTGACCCATGCTGAATACACCAAAGAAAAAAACAAACCACTGCTGCTGATTGCCTGGTTGTCCCTTAAGAGGATGAATGAATTTAAGAGCCATCACAGGGATATTCACCTCCTTTATTTTTGTTTTTATTCATAATTTCTATGACACCAGCCGCGTGGTGTACTCGTAACACCCAAAAATTACTCCTAGTGAAGAGGTAAAATATCATTAATTAAACTATCGCAAAAAAATACACTAAAATATGTATTAATGTGCCCTCCATTACCCCAAAAAAATAGGTACTCACAAAAAGGAAATGCTCAGAACCAACAAAACTTTGGCACCAAAACATTTGCAGATGAGTTGGGCCCTTTAAGTCCTGTAAAGGTTGATGCCCATATGTGCTATGCTATCTAAAATCGCAGACTCATTTTAGGTTGGGCCTTGAGCTAATGCAATATCCATGCATGGCCTTTCCAGCTGCAATATAGTCTTCTTTCAGCCCACTACCAAGTACTAACCCAACTTTTCTTTAGACAAAAAATATATGTGTATTTTTGGCTGGCTAGTTCCAACAGGTCTTACATGTGCAACGGGGATGTCGTTGTAATGGTATCCAACTTAATCATGCATCGCCATTCTGGAAAATTAAAACAATAACAGTGTTGATTAGCTTAGGATAGCGTCACAGTAGCATTCTCGGCACATGTAACTTTCTCTCTCTAAACGGAGCCGATGATGCATACGCATTCCTAAATAGAGTTGCTTTTCAAATTTGGTTGTCAGCATAGCAAATCATGGTACAAAGATACATCGATTTGTTTACTGTTATCTTCCATCTTTTTTCCCTGTATTTTGTGCAATCACTGCCTACCTACCATATGTCTTGGATCTGATTGATTACAATTGTTTTGGTTCATGAACGCTTTTCTTGGGGCATGTCGTCTAGCTAGCATGTGAATTAAAAGGTTGCTTAGTTTATTGTAACTTTACCCTTTAGTGGATTTGTGAAAAACAAGAAGCTGGTAAGCTATGGAGGTGATAACAAGATTGATTGTGATTTTACTTTTGGTTAATGCAATTTGTAATTAAAAAGTATAAAGCTAAACAAAGTAGTCAATAGGTAATATGTGGTGACTTAAATTAGGTTCTAAGGTGGTGTTTGGGTATGGGATTGGCATAATGAGAATGAGAATGAAATCTAAATAGAATCAATTATATTGTTTGGGTGAAAATAATTGGAATCAAATGGGCTTGGGTCCCGTGCTTTGGTCTCTCGAGTCTAGATGGCTTTGGTTTATAATGAAGGAGTCCTTAATACCCATTCGATCAATGAAAATGTTTAAATCAGTCTTTTTTTTTTTTTTTTGGTAATAGCAAGTGAGCAACCACTCCGAGTCGTAGACCTGAACGGTAGTCATTTCTTTATTATAAGAAATTATTAATGTTGTTTGACAATCATAAAACCAACTGACCCCAAAAGAAATATAATTGAGTCTATTATAAGATTGCGTGTTTCGTCTAATTGTTTTTTCAAAAAAAATGTGGTACATGATGAATACCAACCGTTCAATTGCTTTGAATTAGCACTTTGAATAATCACTTTCAAAGTGAAAGCCATATTTGTAGCTTTTGATTTGTTTATTACAACAACAGGTGCACTGGTTTTTTTGACGAGTGATTCAACAAAAGAGAGTGCTAAAGATGACTAGGTGGATTTAGATTGTACATAGAAATGATGTCAATACCTTGACAAACAATCTTTATTTAAACTCGTCACTTTCTCTCCCAACTCAATATCACTTGAGATAAGCTCATAGACTATATAATAAGGAGCAGTTATTGACACTCTAAAATATTTATCTTACACAAACGCGTGAGTGTGTGTCGATTTGAGATACTGTTACATTTTTGACATCCTCGAGATGAGGCCAATGATGCATACGTATTCCCCAGTTGCTTTTCAAATTGGGTTACCAGCAATACAGTTATACAACATAGTAAATCATGCTACAAAGATACATCGATTTGTTTACTTTTATATTCCATCTTTTTTCCCTGTATTTGTGCATTCTCTCCTACCTATCCACTCCCTAACTACCATATATCTTGGATCTCATTGATTACAATTTGCTTTGGTATATGAACACTTTTCTTGGATTACTTATCCAGTCGCAAATAATTTCACGAAAAACACACCGTAATCTTAGTAGTATTCACATTATTAAAAAAAACTTTCCTAGAACTTACTAAGTAATCTTCTTCGATAATCATGAAGCGAACTGACCGAAAATGAAATATAAATCCAGCTCTTTAATCCTCAAAGTGATTTGAGCTTGATATATATGAATGTCTCTGGACAATGTTTTGTGTGTGCTGATTTTTATTCATCAAAACTTTGAACCTTTTCAACGCTCAGTTAAGGAAATTATTGCGACCTCGAACATGACTTGGGAACCTTCCTTTTTTTCTTTCATGAATAAAGAAGTTGCCACCCGATTGTATTTGAGAAGGTGTCTATAAATAAGATTCCTCTAAGACGTAACTTTCATCTTTCACCTTCATTCTCTTTTTCCTCCTTTTTCTTTCCCAAAAACTGACGCATAATTTCTTAGTTTCCGTGTTTCTTCCATGATAGGCAACAACAGTGGCGGATCCAGGATCAACACCCCATAGGATCGTAGTGTAGTGTAAATGTTCAAAACACAAAATTCCTTATTTTTCTTATATGTTGTTTTATCTTCCAAATTTTTTTCCTTTCTTGGACAAATATATTTAAATGATTAAAGGAGAAAAGAATTTTATTCCAAAAAACCCAACAAACAAACTAGAGGATATGCAATCCAATCCAAATATAAATTGAAATTAGGAGCGGCACGGGCAGAATGGTGGTGTGGGTTGATGGGTTGGGGATTAGGGTTTCAGAGAGGAAGAGGGAGAGTTTGAATCTAATTTGGAAGGATTTTGGGTCTCGGGAAAGGTCTACAATCGAGTAAATAAGGGGGGAGGGTTTTGTTGGCGTGACTTGTAGACCATTGACTTTCTTTCCTTACACACCAAAGATTCTCATTATAATTGTATTTGATTTACTTTAATTCATGATTTCCTACTGTAAATAGAAATATGAATTTATTATTTATTTAGCCACTAAGGCTCGTTGTAATATAAATATGACTTCCTACAAGGAGAGGAATATACAAAAAATTCCCACAAACAAATACTCTCATATTAAGTTTCATATTTTAGCAGGTTTCTGTTCTTATTTAAAAATAAATAAAACTTAGCTCAAAACGACGTCGTTTTGATGCCTAGCCATTAAAAAAAATTTGAATGCACCTAGACCAAAACGACATTGTTTTGGCCAGGCGTTTTTGTAAAAAATAAAAATAAAAAATAATAATAAAATAATAAAAACAGAAGAAAAAAAGCAAGGCTACGTAGAGACCTTTCTTCGAGCACCTTGTGTGCATGATAAGGTTGCTCATCTGCTGGCCATAATGTCCCTCAAGGACTCCACAACCATTTTTTTTGGGCATCCATAGGGTCGCCTGACCCCATTTGTCCATCTATGCGCCTACCCCTAGGCAAGGGTAAATGCTCTTAGCCATATGAGCTACAAGCCCCTTACTGCAACAAATTGTTGTTTAATAATAGCATTATTGTTAGGTTTTAAGGATTAACAAACTCTAAGATTATAATGATTTTCTTGTTTTTAAAATTTAGGATGAAACAACCATCTATTATTTTCTTTTTTCTTTTTTTCTTTTTTTGGAGAAACAACGATATTAATTATTGATGAAACATATCATAGTACAAACAAAGCCACAAAAGAGCCAAAATGAGTACAATATCTCTAGTGACCAAACACAACAACATTTTGATTTGATCTGGAGACAAGTACTCATAAACCAACAAATACTCAACCCCATGATTCAGCACACTGTATGTGCAAAGGTCTTGGGTTCGAGTCCTAGTATCCGTGTAGTGTGTATGAGTTTAGTATGCTATCGTCCCTCTAAATAGGAAAAGTCCTTAAAAAAAAAAAGGCACACTAAATGCATTGTGGTACAAGTAGAGAGGATCACGACCCTCTGCATTTCATATCGGTGCATTTGTGTGCATTTACTAAAATCTTTACCATTTGATTAATCTAATGAGGTTAATTAATCCACATCAGCATAGTTATATTATCTTTAAAAATCACATGTCGTACCGTATCACCCCTTTCACAACCTCTCTCTCTCACATCTCTCTTTTCCCAAACTCCTAGATTCCCATGAATGCCATTGCTTAATGGTCCAGCCCTAAGAGCACTTCTAGCACGCAGGGCCAGCCCGGGTAGGAAGGGGCCCGAGGCTCGTTTTGTGGTAACAGCGGCCAAATGCAGCCCGGACAAGGCGTGGGGCCCATCAACCCAAGCAAGCCCACAGGAAAATCTAGCCCGTGTTGCTGCCTGGGTAAGTGATGTAATGCTAATGTCATAATGACGTCAGTAGCCAATTAAAATATAAAAAATTGAAGAAAAAAAATAAAAAATTCAAATTTTTTTTTAATAAATACATAGCCATATTCTTTACTTCCCACACCAAAACCCTAAACCCTATCAAAATTAATCGTTTGTGTATAAACAATAAAAATAATTATAGGGAGTCACTAGGAGTCTTTTCTCTCTTCTCATATTTAGGAGCTCCTAGAGGTCTCCCTACTTTAGGAGCTGGATAGGGAGCATGGTTGGAGGTGGGTTTTTTCAACTCCTCCCTAAATTTTAGCTAAGGAGGTAGTTTATGAAGCCCATTGTGGATGCTCTTAATTGGTACTTAAATCTGCACACGAAAAATATTTTTAGTATGCTTTAAGAAAAATAAGAAAAAAGAGTCTAATTTAGTTTCAAATTTTGATTTTCTACTATCCAATTTACTTGTAATAGTAGAACCACTAAGATAATAAGTTAACATTCTTATGTTCTAAAGATCCATTCGATGAGCTGGATGATATATGTCTAAATATGATTAATAATCCTAGTTAAATGTTTGGTGTCCTAAAAACAACTTATATTCGATCATGAAATCAATCGCAAATAGGTCATACCCGCCCTAACAATCCAACTAACAATTGCATCCCCTACCCACCATGGATGGGCTATGAGGCATTGTTTAGCCTTTCACCTTTCTATCGCTCCAACAAAAACCCCATATTAGATACATCAAACTTGCAATTTAAAGCACACTGTCATTGTTTCAAAAGAAAAAAACAACAAAGAGCACGTGCCCTCCACCAAAAAAATATATACATATTTAAAAAAAATGGCTTATTTATGTACATGCCATTTGTGCTTTCAAAGTTGTCTCAGATTACTACCTGTACTTTGAAACGTCTCAAAATAGCCCCCACATTTTAAAAACTATCTCATGTTACATGTTCCGTCAATATTAAGAGACGTTTCGTTACGTCGTTTGGGCCCCACTTCTCTGCAATCGCTTAACATTGGATTTTAGGGTTATTCAGTTTCAGAAAAGGGAGTATTTGGGTGAGAATGGGAAATTTGGAGAAGAAGGCTAGGGCTTATGAAAATATGAGGTAGGGTTCGAATTTTAGGAAAATTTGGAGAAGAAATCACGAGTTTATACAACTCTGAGGTGGAGTTCGAAATTGGGAGAATCTGGAGTAGAAGATTCGGGTTTATGAATCTCTGAGTGGAGTTCGGATTTGGGGAAGGGGGAAGGGGGTCGCACGATTTGGGAGAAAAGGGGGAAGGGGAATTTCAGATTTGGAGGTTCAGCGGGTTCTCCTCTGTGTGAATACTGACTGAATTGAAGAAGAGATGGAAACAGGAGATGCAAGGCATGCCCAATGGTGTCATTGTGGGAAGTTAGCACAGATGCTGTAGGATCCCACATCGACCAACGGAGAGGGGGTGATGTGCCTCATATGTACATGCCCACATCCATCTAGCACGAGGCCTTTTGGAAGTTCACTGGCTTCGGAGTCATGGGAACTCTGAAGTTAAGCGAGTTGAGGGCCAGAGCAATCCCAGGATGGGTGACCCACTGGGAAGTTGTCGTAAGCTCCCAAAAACAAAATCGTGAGGGCAGAGAGAGGGGCCCAAATCGGACAATATCGTGCTACGGCGGAGCCGATCCCGGGATGTGACAATTTGGTATCAGAGCCACTCTGCCGTGTGGTGCAAGTGTGCCGACGAGGACGTCGGGCCCCTAAGGGGGGTGGATTGTAGGATCCCGCATTGACCAACGGAGAGAGGGTGATGTGCCTTATATGTACATGCCCGCATCCATCTAGCACGAGGCCTTTTGGGAGCTCACTGGCTTCAGAGTCATGGGAACTCTGAAGTTAAGCGAGTTGAGGGCCAGAGCAATCCCAGGATGGGTGACCCACTGGGAAGTTGTCGTAAGCTCCCAAAAACAAAACCGTGTGGACAGAGAGGGGGGCCCAAAGCGGACAATATCGTGCTACGACGGAGCCGATCCCGGGATGTGACAGTTGCAGACTTCGTAGACCACTTGAAACCCAGGGCGGAGATTTCTAGTCTGCCCAAAGTCAAAGGTAAGAATGTTTAAGATCAAATTTTCAGTCATTGTTTTGGGAATCACAAATTGATAGAGTTCTTATTGATCAAATTTTCAGTCATTGATAAAATTGATCAAATTTTCAATCATTGTTCTTGGTTGATTCAGGGAAGTGGTGAAAAAGGATGTAGGTTTTTTCAGTGGTTTGATGCAGAAATGTGTGAGCGTTCAAAGTCTTTGATACCTAGTTTGCTGAGGAAGATTGATAGGGTGGAAAAGGAAAATGCAAAGATTCGAGCAAAGTCAAAAATATTGTGGGTTGCTATGTTGCTTTCCTGGTTGGTGGTGTTTGTCATAAAGATGAATTAGGAGGAATTAAGAGGAATTAAGAGTAATATGTTTTGTAATTTGGTGGGTGTAATGTGATTGAGAAGCGTGGGCTACTTGGGACTAGTAGCAGTAGTTCAGTAAGCAATGTAATTTGAGACGAGTAGACTAATAGTAGTAGTTCAGTGGGTGTAATGTAATATAATTTGGTACGAAAACAATGTAATTTGTTTTGAGTTTTATCAGTAAGCAATAGTTCATTGTAATTTGTTTAGAGTTTATAGTTTTCTTTGTATTTTGATATGAATGGAAAACAATAATAGGTTACAACCATATCTTGTTCATTGGATACCGAAAATAGGTTACAAAAACAAGTTGCTCATAAGCATATCTTGTTCATGCCATATCAAATGGTTACATCTCAATACCTGATCAATATAAGCACAACACCAACAATAGGTTCCAATCATCACATTACATATCAAATGGTCAATTACATCTAAGTACCTGACTCAAAAACCTTGACAGACATGAAAGTCTAATATAACCAACCATTACAGACATTAATAATCCCATAACCAACAACCCAATTGCAACCATAATCAAACCATTAAAGTCTTACAAAACTAACCAATTGCAGAATCTATAATTCCACAACATTCAAACAATTCTTCCATGAAACCATAATTCAAAAAGTGTTCATCCTAATTCAAAAACAGGTTGCAAAAGTTCAACATCATCACATCTAAGGACGAAAAAAAGGATCTTTGCAAAATAGCTCCTCTGTTGATCTTTCATCCCTCTTCCCAAACTCCTAGATTCCCATGAATGCCATTGCTTAATGGTCCAGCCCTAAGAGCACTTACAGCACGCCGGGCTAGCCCGGGCAAGAAGGGGCCCGATGCTCGTTTTGTGGTTACAACGGCCAAATGCAACCTGGACAAGGCGTGGGGCCCACCAACTCGGGCAAGCTCGCAAGAAAATCCAGCTTGTGTTGCTGCCTGGGCAATGTATGTAATGCTGACGTCATAATGATGTCAATAGCCAATTAAAATAAAAAAAAATTGAAAAAAAAAACCAAAAAAACAATCCAGCTTGTGTTGCTGCCTGGGCAATGTATGTAATGCTGACGTCATAATGATGTCAATAGCCAATTAAAATAAAAAAAATTGAAAAAAAAAACCAAAAAAATCAGAATTTTTTTTAAATAAATACCTAGTCATATTCTTTACTTCCCACACCAAAACCCTTAAACCCTATCAAAATTAATCGTTTATGTATTAAAAATAAAAATAAAAATCATTTAAAGTGAATAGTAATTGCCCTTTGCCATGGCAATAGGTGGAAACACACTTTGCCTTTTGTAAGGGCTAGCACTATTCATATGAATAGTAACAGCCATTGACTCCCCTTGCCCTTTGCCATGACAAATGGGTGGAAGTGCTCTAATGATAAAGTTGTATTTAATTTTCTTTATCACTGTTAATTTCGCTTGCCATAGAATAATCAATACTTGAGTATAACCATACTTGTGTTTTGAACAAGTTAGTTCTGTGTTGATAAAAGGGAATTCCCACAACAAATTCAATTCCACACACTTTTCAATTTCTCCTCAACTTCCACAGAAACCATGTTGAATATAAAGATTAGAGGAACAATATTAATAATTATTTACTAATTAATCTTGAATCTACATGTATGTACCAAGTCCAGTATTATGTATGTATAATCCATTATTGATGGTTACCAATTCTCTAGCTTTTTTAAAATTTGATTTCTTCAAATTGTTGATTGGTTTTGCTTTTATTTGCCTTATAATTCATTAGGTACGTGGTTTTGTTTCTTGTTTGCATCTAGGACTCATATAAGGAAGGGTTGGGATTAGACCACTAGAGAGATGACAACCATAGAAATAAGAGTCTGGAAAGAGGGTTTCTCATAAGAGACATGGGTTGGGGAGGATGTGAAAGGGAAAGGGGAAGATTGCGATCATTAAAGATGGGGAAGGGTAATTGATACGGTACAACATGTGATTTTTAAGATAATATAACTATGTTATGTTGATGTGGATTAATTAACCTCGTTAGATTAATCAAATGGTCAAAATTTTAGTAAATGTACACAAATGCACCGATGCTAAATACAAAGGCTTGAGATCCCAAGTAGAGAAATTCCTAACATACCATTATTCTAAAAAATATTGATTTCGTATAAAACTTTAGCTGAGCAAACTAATTGATTAAACTAACATTATTGTAGGTGATAATTTTATTTATGAACTTGGATACTAATTGATGTAACCATAATTAATTAACTCATCCCATTATTTGTTGTTATATGAATCATTAAACCACAATTAATTTTTTAATACACATTACATACCAATTAGTGTCTACAAGTTAATGAATTGGTCTTCAATGCTTATAGAGCTGGTCAATTAATTAGCAAGTTTGGTTTTCAATGACTATCAGAGCAAGCAATGTGACGTTTCTCAAGCCCCGAGAAAGATTCAATAACATTATTAAAAATAATTCCTCGAAATAAATTAACCATTGAAAAACCATGTCCCTACTATGAGCAAGTTGAAAATCCATGGGCGGTTCTCATTAATATTCCCCCCTTTTTTCTTTTTTTTCTTTTTTTGCAAATTAAAAAGTAATATTCCCCCTTCTAAGAACCAAGAACAAAAGTCCGTGTAGCATCTTAACAAATTATTATCATATGCTGTCTTTATCAAACAAAGCTACAAAAAGAGTATTAGACACATAACAATATTAATACCTTATGATGAAAAAGGTAGCTAATTAAAAAGCACTAAAGAAAACAATAATCTTGACGTGGAATACATGCAATCACCTGTAAACCGTGCGTATCATGAATGTTGTTGATCTTATTAGCGCTTCATCCAGCGAAACTAAAAGTTAGACCTATCAACACATGAAATAAAAAGGGAAGAAATATTTATTAAATTGTGGATGTATATATGCTGCCCTTGCACTAAGAAAATGCATAAGTTTGTGATTATGTCATGACGCCATGTCCCACTAAATTCTTTTTATGTGGAGTAGTTTGAAACAAAGAACCTAGCAAATCTGGATTCCCTTCTCATCACTTACCAAAAAAGTGCCAAAGCTTATAGGAGAGTAGATCACTAGCATGGAAGCCTATTGCATCACTTCTAGACCCGAAATCAGGCTCATGATAGTATGGCTTTAACTTTTAGTTAGGTTCAAAGGTATTGTATATAATCAGGAATAAGCATAATTAATGGTAATACTATATATTTGAAAAAGAAGCAGCATATATCAATTTCTCACATGATACACAATGTAACACATTAATTTTATACTCGGCGGCGGAACTAGACCTTTATGACCTAAGATTTGGAAGCGTCATAGCCACTTCAAGCCTATATATAGCTTCTTATTCAAGACGCCCTATTATGTGATTTGTTGAGTCGGGCTCAGGCATGTTGTCCCCCCCAATGTAATTCTTCCCTTTATCAATAAAGTTTTCCTTGTTCCGTTGAGGTTCTCTCAAAAGCCTATATATGGCTTCTTATTTTAAAGGCTTTTTATCACAAATGGTCCTTGACGTTTACGAAATTATCACGAATGGTCCTTGAGGTTTTTTTGTGACACTAATAGTCCTTAATGTTTGGACTTTTTATCACAAATGGTCCATGCTGTTAGAAATTCTGTTAAGTGCATAATGTGGAAGATAAGTGGAGCTCACATGTCTCATCACATCGTGACATGTGGATTAAATAAATAAAAATATATTTTTTTTTTTATTATGAAAATCCATTAAAAAACCATTTAGCCACTCTCTCTCTCTCTCTCTCCAACTTGTATTCATTTTTGGTATAACAGTTTCTTTAGACTGGAGATGATCCACATAAAAAATTCTTACCTCTATGAAATAGTTTTGTCATCTTTGGACAGGTAGGCAATCACCAATGGAGAATAGGTATGGTCTAATAAGGCAGGGCAGTGGAGTTTGGAGGGCCTTGAGAGATTGAGACTTTGAGGAAGAGGATGTTTGGGAGGTTCTAAAAGATAGGAATAGTTCTAGTAACAAAGGATGTTTAAGGGAGAGGGAGAGCAGAAGGGGAGAGAGAATAGAGGGTGAGGGCAGAGGGAAAGAGAGAGAGGCTAGAGGGAGGAGAGAGAGATTGAGTATAGAGAGGGGATGGGAAGTTGCACAAAAACATGGATTTTTATTATTAAAAAATATTTTTTTATTTATTTAATCCACATGTCACAATGTGATTGGACATGTGAGCTCCACTTATCTTTCACACCAGACACTTAACAGAATTTTTGACGGCAGGGATCATTTGTGATAAAAAGTCCAAACGTTAAGGACTATTAGTGTCACAAAAAAACCTCAAGAACCATTCGTGATAATTTCGTAAACATCAAGGACCATTTGTGATAAAAAGCCTATTTTAAATTAGTAATAACCCCTAATGCCTTTTTAGGAGCTCTCATGTGAAGACTTGAGAGTTAGACATTTTCACCCAAAAAACCAACCAAATTGATCCGAGCCCATTCCTATAAAGACTGGTCGTTAGGCTAAGGTTACTTGTGGTAAGTTAATTTTCTTCGGATCTTTTGCCTTAGTGTAATTATAAAATAATAATAATTTTTTTTTAAAAAAAACAACCTTAAAGTTATACTAGCCTCTCTGCATGTGCTTCCGCGCCTGTGAGAGGTTTTTTTTTTAAAAAAAAATTATTTTATTTTAGAATTTTAAAAAAAATAAAATAATGGGTAGTTGTATTCCATAAAAATAAGATCCATTATCTGATTTTTCTTTTAATTTTAATTTTTTTAAATATGAAAATGTGTGAATTTATCATATTATCTTCATTTATTAATAATTTTAATTCTTAATATTTACATTAATCAAGGACATTTTCTAGCACTTTGAATGTTTTACCATTTTCTGCCTTTTGTTTTATATATATAGATAAACAGATATTCCAGTTACTTTTAAATCTTGACAGAGGATGAACGCCATCTACATTTTGAGAGAAATATGATAGATTGCATTCACAATTCATGTCTAAAGATGCACTAACAACAAGAAGCGTTTAATATATACCTTACATTTTAAAAATTATCTCTAAAAAAAATTTAATAAATCATAAATCATTTAGCCATTTAACTGTTACAAAATATATAAACACTGAATTATCACAATATTAATCAAATAATTAAAATATTTCCTTCTTTTTTTTAATGGTCCTTAAAGGATGCATGATAATTGTTGAAACCAATGTAATTGAAAGAGGGCTTTGTTCATCCACAGTGGATGGCAACTGGTCGGGTAGGGGCTGTGTATGACAATACCATCTTCGTCCCGGCTCTCCTTTCCCGCCCTCGTTTTCAAACTCATTCCCGTTTAATAGGTTTCGGGGAATGCCCATCCCCGTCCTCGTCGGGGGACTATCCCCCCTACCAGCCCCGAATCCCCAATTTTTTTTGCATAAAAAATATTTATCATACATTTTAACATTAAGTTTCATATTAAATTATCATTCAACACATCCAAATTAACTATAAAGTTCAACTCAACTATTCAAAATCCCATCAATATGAAATCCCATAGAAGATTATGAAGAATTAAGAGAGGGAGGTTAACTTAGGGTTAAACATAAATATTATAATTATTTATTTATTTATTTAAATATAAACATATATTTTCAAATTGGGTTGGGGGATGGGGACGACAATACCATCCCCGCCCCATACTCGTCGAAGATTTTTCAAATTCGGAGATCCCCGTACCAGATACTTGTTTGACCCCAAAATCTTCTCCTATTAGGATTGGGGACCTGCCCCCACGGGGATTTTAGCCATGCCTACACTAGAAAGTGGAAAGTTAAAAGGGTGATGACTTTCCTGCTTATTTCTGTGGACTTCATAAACAATAATACAAAGAAAAAGTTCATTTCTAGAAATTTACGTTTTGAAAAGAAACCACAAGTACTACAAGTTGACAGGCCAAATCAACAAATCTATGGGTTGTTTCCAGTCGATTTCAACCGGATTCAGAAAAGCCTTGGACCAAAGGAAAAATAGGAAAACCCCAAAAAATAATTTCATACAGAGAAAAGGACAAAGTTTGGTTCTTGCTCTAATTGTATCGACATATTGCACACCAATAATTCAGAGTGTGTTCACAAGGGCGGAATCATAAATTTTTATAAGGGTGGGTTATAATTTCTTATAGGGTAAGATTTAAATAAAATTTTATTTATAAGAGAAAGTTTGAAGCTTGAAATCTTTGAAATATGGTTAATTGAAGAGCTGCTTGGATAGAATAGACTAATTTTTGTGATTTGAGGTGTAATGTCTAAAAGTTAGTAAGTACTAAATTTCATTTTTCCCGAACATTGCACTTTGACGTAAAACTCCCAAAGTATTCTTTGATAGCGAGGTCAGGTTAAAATCAAATAATTCTAACAGGACGGTGCCTAAAAGTTCTAATTTTTCACTATTCTTGCAAAAATTTTAAAGAAAGTGTGGAAAAATATATACTGTTTATCGAATAACAGTGATCAACATTTTTTTTTAAGGTTTAGGTTAAGCAAATGAGTCACAATTTGCTGGGAGTTTAAAATCGTTTCAAAGACGATAATCTGGAAGCCTAAGCCTAAACCTTTATATTAGAAACCCCAAATCCTTATAAATTCCAAGTGTGTGCAATTATAACAGCAAATTAAATATGAAAAAAGATATTAAAAAAACTACGAGTTGCATGGAAGCTAGTTTGTCGACTGGCTAAACAACACTCGATATGTTACATGGTTTTGTTTGTTTGTGTGTACCCCGGTTGGTTTTAACTTATTTAGAGCATTCACAATCATGCTATCTATTTTTTAATTAAAATTTAGCTATAAAAACTAAAAAATTATTTTAAAGAGTCATAAATATTTATAATATTTTTATTTCAAATTTTGAAGAAAGTGTAGACACAAAAGCAACAATAAAAAATATTTTGCATTAAATAAATGCTTAAAATAATATTAGATTATGCAAGCATTTAATTATAGGTAGTCATTAATAGCATCTATAATGGGTTCCCTAAACCATATATTTAGACAAATTTAGGAGCTCCTAGAGATCTCCCTATTTTAGGAGCTGGATAGGAAGTATGGTTGAAGGTGGGTTTTTTCTACTCCTCCCTAAATTTTAGCTAAGGAGGTGGTTTAGGGAGATCATTATGGATGCTTTTAATTGGTACTTAAATCTCCACATGAAAAATATTTTTAGTATGCTTAAAAATAAAATAAAAAAGAGTCTAATTTAGTTTCGAATTCTGATTTTCTACTATCCAATTTACTTGTAATAGTGGAACCACTCAGATTTAGGGCATTGTTTAGCCTCTCACCTTTCCATCCCTCCAAGAAAAACTCCATTACATCAAACTTGCAATTTAAAGCACACTGTCGTTGTTTCAAAAGAAAAAAACAACAAAGAGCACGTCGTCTTGATTAAGAAAAGGACTCCTCCACCCAAAAAAAAGAAGAAAGTGTAGATTAAAAAAAGGAGACTGTCATTTCAATGCTCAATTATTCTGAGAATCAAATCATGACTAAAAAGCCTTTTCACTTTTTTTTTTCTTTTTCTTTTTTTTTTTGTCTTTAGAATAATCAACTTACCACTAAGCACAAACCATAATTCACTCCATGTGGGCACTGTATTTTCTTTTTCTTTTTCTTTTTTGGACAAAGGTAGGCACTGTATGGTTGGTCTACTAAATTATTTGATTTGGAACTAGGGCTAGTAAAATCTGACCTACCCAACAAATCCACCACATTACAACCAAGCCCATGTTCTCTTTTTTTAATTCATATGCCCGCAAACATATCTATCATTCATTCAAACTTGACAACAACAAAAAAAGAAATCCGTCAATTATTAGTTTTCTATATATAAAATATACATGCAATTAGAGGAGGAAAACTGATATATATTACCTCCTCCGATGCACGAGTAAATACTCTTATTCACCTCAAATTATAAGAATTTGTTTCTTAAAGTATTAGGTTAACATGAGGGAAAATTAAGTCGGCAACAAAACTTTAACACAAAAAGTCTTGCCTCATAAAATGTTCATCATTATTGATCCGACAAATCCACCACATTGAACCAAGCCCATGTTCTCTTTGTTTAATTCATCATATATCGATCCTTCAAACTTGACAGAAAAAGGATATCCTTGAATTGTTAGTTTTCTTATATACAAAACAAATATATATCACTTCTCGTTTATGAATTAAATACTCTTAATCACCTTGAGTTATAAGAATCTGTTTATTAAATTATTAGGCTAGCATAACCCTTTGTTTGGAAGAGGAAAAATAACTTAAATTTAGCTAAAATTCTGAAATTTAAGAGGAGATATTGAAAATTCCCTTGTTTGACAACTTAATTGTAGAATTTATTAAATAACGGGCGGAAAAAATCATGCAAATTGAGGTATCAAATTTCAAAGTTTAATTTTCACCAAAGTAGGCGTCATTTCACAATTTCCATAGTGCCATTTACAAAATTTCGTTATTTACAAAATTTGACATACATATATCCAAACACTGAAATATTCAATTGCCAGAAATTGAAATGATGGAAATCTAAATTTCGTCATTTTAGAATTCTATATAATTTTCAATTACTTCATCCAAACCGAGAGTAAGGAAAAATTAAGACCGCAACAAAACTTTACCATAAAAAATCTTGCCCCATAAAATGTTCATAACTATTGATCCGAATTAGTACCATTATAAATTAAAAAAAATTAAAAAAACATTTCTAGTTAGTGGTCAAATTTCTTTTCGACAAGGTTTGAAATTCAAATGTCTCATCCCTCATAAAAATACATAGACCTAGAAACATCCTCCCCATAATCTTTGATGTGGATGGACCACTCCGGTCAAATTGACTCTCTTTTGTATTTAAAACTTTCAACTATTTCTCTGCCCCATCCTAGTTACACATAAATTTATTTTGTTTATAATATATTTAAAAAAAAAAACCCCCCCACTATGCTAAAACATAAAGTCTTTATAGCCTTGAAAGTCATAACACGAACTCAAAAAGTCCGTGGATTAGTGGAGTCGCTTTCTCAACATCTGTCGCAAATGTGGTGGTTTAAGATTCTCTTTATTTAATTTTGGTTTAAGATTCCCTTTACTTTGTTTGGGGGATTTTTTCCCTCTTAAAATTATTTAGTAATCAATATTAATGTGATCCATGATAATGACAGTTTCTTGATTAATTATATATAAACAGTCTCACAACTTGAGAAAAGGAAATAAAAAATCCCACCACATCAAATGTTATGGGTTCTGGATGTTTTATAGGTTTTGTGTTCCTATTGATATCATATCATTTTACGATGAATGCAGTCATTTTTTTTCTTCCTTGAACTATAATTCATTATCGGATTTCTTTTTCAAATAAATTCTCATTGAATTATACAAAATTAGTCAATCTACTTCAATCGTCATATCAATTTCATCAAAGATAACGTTAAAATAAAAGTCGATATAAGTTCATTGGGAGTCCCTTGGTGATTTCACTATATATTCTTTACAAAAAATGCCAATTGTGAGTTTGGTAAATCCAATTATAAGCCTTGGACTTACTTTTGATGTCAGTTAGCGCCATTCTTCAAGAAAATATTGTGTGAAATGACTAATAGGCCGGGTTATTCGTTGAACATGTGATTTTATTTGCTGGCATCTTGAATGAAATTACAGGAATATAACAAAAGTAAAGGTGATCAATTATATAAAATTTATACGAGAAATTAGCTAGAAAAAAAGAGAGCCAATGATCAATATAATTCAACAGAAACACAGCCAATTATCCTATCATTTACTACTTAAAATTAACAAACTGATAATTATTGATTCATTTGGGTTCACTATTTGATGCTAAAAACAAACCAATCAGAAGATTGAAATATTATTTAATTCATTATATATATATAAAAAGTAAAATGCAGAAAATGGTGTAACATTCAAAATATCAGAAAATGCCATTAGTTAATACAAACATTAAGAATTAAAATTATTAATTAAATGAGGATAATATGGTAAATTCACAATTTTTCATATTAAAAAAAATTAAGATTAAAAGAAAAATCAGATAAGGAATACTATTTTTATGAAACACAACTACCCATTATCTTTTTTAATTCTAAAATAAATTAAAATTTTTTTTTTAAAAAAAACCTCTTGCAGGTACGAAAACGCGTGCGGAGAGACTAGTCTATATATAAAGCAAAAATAGATAATGACCTTGGTTAATGTAAACATTAAGAATTGAAATTATTAATTAAATGAGGATAATATGATAAATTCACAATTTTTCATATTAAAAAAAAATAGATAATGACCTATTTTATGGAACTCAACTACCCATTATCTTTTTTAATTTCTAAAATAAATTTAAAATTTTTTCAAAAAAAACCTCTTACAAGCACGGGAACGCGTGCGAAAATGCTAGTGTAGTTTAAAGTTTAAATTAAGAAACCAAACAAAACCCTACCAATCTCTAGACTCTCTTAATTACTAGCAGAAGAGGGCTCTCTTTAAATATAATTTATCTCGAATGGAAGGTTGAAGAAACGAATACAGCAAAAGATCCTCTTGCTGTCCTTTAGAAAAATAAATAATTAAAAATTTTTAAAAAAAAAAAAACGAAAAGCAAAGAGAATGCTCTAGAAAGATGAAATCTAAAACCGTGACAGTGAGGTGATACGATCCAACGGCTACAAAAGCAGGAAGCAAAAGCACAGGATCCTCCACGGTGGCAGTAAACCCTGAGTCAGTCAGTGAACGTAATTACTTTTGTCCTGCGCTCGCCGCGTGGCAGCTTCGCAGAACCCCGAGGCGGTGTGGTGGTACAAGCAGACCGCCACACGTGTGCAGCGGTGAATCATCAAGGAATGGGGCAGACCGGTCAGCTGCCCGGGGCTCTCTCGGGCAGCGGCCGTGCGTAGAGGGAACAAAAACCTCGGAGAAAGAGCTGCAGCGCACAATAAAATAAACAAATCCCAAGAAAAAGAACACCTCTTATCACGGCCCACTCCATCACCATAATGGGCCATGGGACCCAGCGTTGATGGTTTGTGGGGAGACGGGGCCCGCCGGTGGTAGGAAAACGACAAACAATCTGGTATGTGTGACGTCGTTGGAGTGAGGGGCAAGGTGGGAAAAAGTGAAACCGTGGGTTTTGGTTTTGGAGGAGGCTGGTGGGGTTATTTATTAAGGTGAAATTACTTCATTGGATTTGTGAGACTTCGACTTGCATTTATGGCGCGTGAGATGGACTTCCATGAATCACCATATGAAATAAAAAACACTTGGGAGTGTCTTGAATTGAACTTCTACCAAACCCAAAACATGAAATCAAACAAGGGAATTAGTGGTAAGGAGAAGAATTTGGTAGTGTTGAAAGCTTTTAAAGCAACCCTAAACCCAAAAAGGGGGTTGGAAGGTGACTTGAAATTTCGCAAGGGACAATACTTTCAAACCATGAATAAAAATCTAGCTACTTTTTCCTATTTACAACACTATTCATTTCACGTATCTATTTGTTATTATATGACAAAACAAATGTTCCTAGGTTCTTAGTAAAGTAAAAATTGGAACCGGTCAATGTATAATATGGGTTGAAGAAAAAGTTAATATTTCACACATTTAGAGTGTAATGAATATTTACTTTCAATACGTTTGGTAGCCCTGGACAAGTATTTTGGGAGTTGTTTTGTATGCTGAGACTTAATTTATTAAATTGGGCAACAATCGGACATATATAGTGTCTTACAAGTCTCATATAGAATGTCGAGATTCAACTCCAATCTAATCCAAACTAGGCCACCAAATAAAGTCCTATAGTATAGAATGACTGTACTACAATACCGCATTAAACTTACTTGTCACATTGTTCTTCAAGTGAAAACGAGAGAGGAGTATTTCATTATTTGCATGAATGAAATATTGACCAAATTGAAACCTCCCATTTTCAATTTTGGCTTTCGTTTTAGCTTTTGAAACAAGAAAAGCAAAGTAAAACAAAGGCGAATGCCGTTGCCATGAGGCAATGCGAGGGGTCGACAAACAAAGACGAAAAAATCTGTATTTCTTCTTTCAAAGGCAAATGGAGGACAAAGGGCGGTGTTACCGTTACGTTTACGCGCAACGTGCTCGCGCGCGTGGGACCTGCCCTTCTCTCTCTCTCTCTCTCTGTACTGCACAACACTCACTGACGTTAAAACGTATAGTTGAGTGCGTTTAGGTCGCGAGTCGCGGGCCCCACCCAGTTCGGGAGCGCAACTGTGAAAGATCTCAGACCCCACATACGACAACATTCCGACTTTCTCTTCTACCCTCAAAGTTCGACAAAACCACAAGAATACCACTCCCTCAGTAGCCCCGCCCATTCCCGCCCTAATGGCAATAAACGTAATAATGGTGATAATGGAGGGTGAGCGGTAATAAAGTTTTAATATTTGTAACTTGGGCAATGCAGGTATTTTCAGCCAATGGATTCACAAGCACGGATTTCATAAATCTGCCGTTTGTTTATTGTTTGTTGGTTACATCTCCCTCTCTCTCTCTCTCTCTCTCTCTCTCTCTCTCTCCTCACCAACCCCTTTTTAAATACCCATCACCTTCTCCTCATTTCCCCACATCTTTTTCTGTTTCTCTGGTTCCTTTTTCTCTCTGGACAAAGCACAAATTGCAACTGGGTCTTCTCAGTCTTTGAAAAAACACAAAAGATCAAAGCTTTAGACATGGACTCAATCTCCAGCAGCGCAAGAAGGCCTTGTTTCATCGAGGAAGATGATGGGTTGGCCTCACTGGCGGACATGGAAGCTGGGTTTTCTGGGAGCCACCACCCATTTTTCTCAAGGCCTATGTGTTATGCAAGAAGGAGCAGCAGCTTTAGAAACCTCTCTGGCATGGCTTCGTTTTCTTCCTCTTCTTCCTTGTCCCCGAGATCTGGGCGGTTCTGTGATGCCAGATTTGAAGAAACCCACCAGCCCCATTTCTTGGAAGCTTGTTTTCTCTGCAAGAAGCCACTTGGTGATAACAGAGACATCTTCATGTACAGGTTAGCCACATAAAACCCAATAAAGTTTAATAATTTCATTTCTCATCTGAATCTGGTTGAGTGTTTTCAGAAAGAAAAAAAAGTTTAGGATTATAGGGATTTTATTTATTTTCTCTAATAACAAACAGGAATTAGCAGTTGGGGATCTGAGAAAACCCATTGGTTTAATTTTTAATATAAGTTTTTGTAAATCTAGGTATTTAGATTTGAAAAGAACAAATCTAGATTTGTTTTGTATATAAAGGCTTGGATTCTGATGGGTATTTTGTGATTGGTTTAAATTTGCAGAGGTGACACTCCATTCTGTAGTGAAGAGTGCAGAGATGAGCAGATAGAAATAGATGAGGCCAAGGAGAAGAACTGGAACCTCTCTTCTTCCATGAAAGCCTTGAGAAAAAGAGAGCAAAGGAAATCAAACAACACAGCCAGCAACACCAACCAAGACTACCCTTTCCATACAGGCACAGTTGCAGCCGCTTAAGAAAAAACAATCAAAGAAGCTGATTTGTGTCCAAGAAAGTTGGAATGCCAAGGAGAGAGGAAGTGAACAGGCAGAGCAAGACCCCCCTTTTTTATGAGGGATTGTGAATGTTTTATACATATGAAGGAAAGTGTGTGTCTGTGTGTGCTCTTAGCTCTATGAGATGGCTCTTTTTCTGGGTATTTCTTTTCTTTTTTTCTCGTTTTTTTTCTTAGAAATTTTTGGTTCTATATATAAATATATAAATATTTTTCGTTCCCCTAATGTAATGCAAGCAAAAAGCTTCAGCTTTACAATGGTGAAGATATGGAAAAAGAAAAAGTTGTAAGACTCTCATTCTTGATTGTTCTTTGGCCTTTCCCTTATGTTGGGTTCGTGTTATTGGAATTTAGATTCGTGTGTTTTGGAATCTACTATAGCAATGGAAACTGGGGTCGCTTTTTGAAAAGATCTTTGCGATGTTGCTTACCATCAAAGTTATACAGTAGTTTTTTCTGTTTCTTTGCTGCACAAGTTACACAGTGGTTTGTAGCTTTTACCAACACTTTTTCAGCTACAATAGTGAATATCTTTTTGTGGGGGAGGTAGATTAGGGGTTGTTTTGTTATAAGATTCACTACATCAATAGCTTAATAGATCCCACTTTCATGGCTTGCAAGGTATGTCTCTCTAATAAGACATAAGAGATGCTTGCAGCAAGGGACATCTATTTCATGGTAGATACTAGACTTGTGTTGTCAAAGTTCATGCTTATGTTGTATGATTTTGATTCTGAACCATATATTCAAGTATGGGCATTTTTACTCACCATCCTTCTCAACATTAAACACGTGCAATCACGGTTATGTCAATAGACACGTGTCAAATGTTGAGAAGGGTGGTTAAAGTACACTTTGGGTTAAAATAGTGAGTAAAAATATACCCATTTAAGTGTAAGTTTACCGGAACAAATCACAATCTGACAACATAGTGTACTATTTTTTCTCTACCAATTCCACAATGTACTATTTTTTCACTACCAATTCACTGTCTCACAACAGAGCGCTTTAATTCACTGTCTCACAACACAGCTTTAATTCATTGTCTGACAACATCAGCAACGACTTTAGTTTGACCACAGGGTTTTCATGAGATTCATTATTCACTATTCATCATTCACTCTCAAGATTTGATAGGATTTTGGTATGATATGGACATCAACGATGCACAGTTATGTGGGGAGCATCATGCAATTGAGTTGGGTAGTGGTGAACAAAGAAATTCCAAACCATCCTTACGAAATCGAACACTTTTACTCTACTTGCCAATTTAGAGAGTTGGACCAAATTCGAACGGCAGATTATTAGGTGATTATAAGACTTTCAGTTCAAATAATTTGGCCCAACAAACCATATATGATAGGGTAATGCTAGGCTTACCACATTTTTGTACCATATTGTCTACCACCTCTCTAATAGAGGTAGAGCCCACAAATACAATGGGGCCCACCTCTATTAGAGAGGTGGTAAACAATGTGGTATAAAAATGTGGTAAGTCTAGCATTTTCCTATATGATATGGGAAGATGTGGCAGCCAGCGGTTCTACCAATACTAGGGGCAAATACTAGTTAGCAAAGCAACAATGGCCACATGCAACAACCTTGGGACTCAACCTTTTAAGTAAACTAATGTTTGGAGGTGAAAACCCATGATCACAAAGAGACAAACACTAACCAGACAATGTCATGTCGTTATTAAGTTAGGAGGAGCTCAATGGTTTGCAACAAATTATAATTTCTCTCTAGTGTCTCATTTCCTGAAGCTCTTCATTAACTTCACCTTTAAAACCCCTTGAAGAGACGCATCTTATTGTTTTCGGTAGCGATTTTGGACTCTCATAATTTAATTTTTAGCGTTCGGAATTGAGCATTTTATAATTTTTATAATTTCGAAACGAGTGTTAGAAGCTGAATCCGCTATCGTTATGATATTGTTTACCTCATTTTCTATAAGGAGATACTTCTATTTTCTGCGAATCACAGTTTGACTCATATGCCAAAATAATTTATCAAAAACACACCCAAAAAAAACTTATGAACATATATCACATTGCTATTGGTAGAAATATAAAAACTCCTACTTTTATGGTAAGGAGGGAAATATTTTTCTTTTTCTTCCTTAGAAGATTTGAGCTCCCACGGTAATCCCAACCCGTTTGCGAAACTAGGGGCTTTGGAAGAGAGCTAGGAGGTGGTTGAGTTTTGTTATTGTCGATTTGTGGTTTAGGTTGTTTTTGTTTTTTTCCTTCCTTTGTTTGTATCGGCCCAAACAAATCCCAATGTTCACATCATCAATTTGCCCTTCTTGCCAAGATTTTCCATTCCCCAGTATTCCACAGTTGTATAAAAGTTGTCTCCAATTAATTCGATCTTTGTCATTGCATGCATAACAAACAGATTGAATATATAAAGCAGTGGGCTAGAGATGCATGTGGTCGCCAATGTGCGGTCCGTATATATGATACCAATAGTTTGTATTCATATTGTAAGCAAAGCTGTGGTGATTCGCGATTCGGCAGGGGCCTTCATTGCAGGAAGGGCCTGGAAGTTTGATGCTTTACAAAGTGAGGCCTTGGCAGCACAAGAAGGTGTGGTTTTGGCGGTCGAAAGGGGTTTAACTAATATTCGTTTTGAGAGTGATTCTCTCTAGATCGTTATGACACTTGGATGCTCATCTTTGGATAGATCCTTCATTGGCCCTATCTTAGAGGACTAAGTTTTTGTTGTTACAGATAACTGGAGAAGGTTGTACCCCTGTTTGTCAGACTGCAAATGAGACTGCTCACCACATTGCTTGCTTTGCTTTATACCTTGGAACACTCATCTCTTGGTTCGTGGAACCTCCAGACTTTATAGTTGAAGTTTTATTTGAGGATTGTAACAAGTAGTTTTTACGGGTATGATCCTAGGGGAACGGGGGTATACTCGACCAGTGGTTAGGTCCCTGCTCTTGCTTGCAGTTGAGAGGGTAAGGCTACTCAGTTAGACCGATGACCGAGCCCGTATGTGTAGAGAAACTCGCTTAATCCCCGACGACATTGCCTGGTTTTTGTATTAGTTACAATTCCTATCAATAAAATCCTATCGCTATTCTCTCCAAAAAAAAAATAAAAAAATTGTAAGCAAAGCTTGAAAAAAAACTGATACTAATGGTGAAGAACTTCTTATAACCCGATTGTATAAAATCATAACAATGATGATGAGAAAGATAAATTCATAGTGGTAACTTGTATACAACCGTTTTAAAATATTTTCTCGTGCTATGTCGTGTTTGAAGCACTTACTAGCTAATTTGACATTCGACAATCGATTATTAATTATAACTAAATGAGATCTAGAATAGGGTTGAATATAAACATATGAAATTATGTTATATAAGTTGTGGTTAACTTTGTATTTGTTAGAAAAATTGGATTTGAAGTTGAGGAAACAGTCAAATAGGTAAGGATTAAAATATACTAGTCATAAACATGTGAGAATTCAAAAGTTGATAAATTAGGACAAGAGGATTTAAGACCACAGATTTTTACGGTTCCAAAAATAAGCTCAAAAGGGATCCAAGCCATTAGGTGGCTGGACTAATTCCTTCATACATAACCTCTTTCCTCACAACCAAGCCTCCTTGTTGCACCATTGACAACAAATCTGCATGTGAAAATTCATCTGATTGTTCAACATTTCTGATTCTTGCACTCTCATTTTGCATACTGATCGACAAAATGGAGGCTACTCACAAATTCGTGTGCCAAGACGATTTGGTCAACCCACTTTCTTCCATGGGAATGCAAGTAGCTTGCATCCTTGTCATCTCACACTTCTTTCACATTTTGCTCAAGGCCTTAGGTCAACCAGGCCCCATTGCCCAGATTCTTGTAAGCATCTCATTTTGATTTAAAACAAAATAAATTTGTCAATATGAATCATTCATTCGAACCTGTGATATAAATTGATGGTCTTGTAACATAACATGTTAAGTTATATATCTTGTTTATATATGAAGTTGGCTTTGTCAATCTAGGTCATCGATCAAGTAAAAATATTATTGTTCAAACAATGATTCTGATTGTCAATTTGGTAACATAACATGTCAAAATGACAGGCTGGTTTGGTGTTGGGTCCCTCAGGGTTGTCTAATATTACCGAAATAAAAGAATTCTTCTTCCAAGCTTCTGCTGCAGAATACTATGAGATGTTCGGGTTCTTCTGCCGGATTCTCTTCATGTTCCTCTTCGGTTTGGAGATGGACTTTGCCTATGTACGCCGCAACCTGCGCGTAGTGTGCATCGTAGCCTACGGTGGTGCCTTTGTAGCCAGCTTTTTTGGCCTTGTCGCCTCCTTCTTTGTCTACAAACACTTACTGGCTGAGAATGTCAAGCTGAATGCTAGCTTCGTCTTCTGCACCATGCTATTTGTGTCCTACACCTCCTCACCAGTCGTCAACCGCTTAGCAGCAGAGTTAAGGTTTGCAACATCAGACATTGGCCGCTTGGCAACATCTTCTGCCATGGTCGTTGAGCTCACTTGCTTACTTGTTTTCAATCTGATCATTGCCTTCACAAAACTAACTGCCTTGAGGGACGGCTTCTTCATCCTCCTTGGCTTGGTTCCGATACTTTTCGCATTCAAGTACTTGGCAGTGTGGTTGAACAAACGAAACAGAAAGCAGAAGTACCTTAGAAACCCAGAAGTGCTTCTCATTTTGTCGATTCTAATTGCGGGTTCGATGCTCATTGAAATGGCCATGTTTAATAGTGTGATAGCTTGTTTTGTTGCTGGCCTGGCTTTCCCCAAGGAAGGCAAGACGGCAAGAACTTTGTTGCACAAGCTTACTTACTCTGTCCACAACTTTGTGCTGCCTGTTTACTTTGGCTATATTGGGTTCCAATTTGATGCGAGCCATTTGAAGAGCTTGACCAACATTTTGTATATTGTCATACTTGTGTTGTTGAGCCTCGGCAGCAAGATTAGTGGCACTCTTGCGGTTTGCCACTATTTGAAGATCCCATTAAAAGAAGGGGTTTTTCTTGGCTTTGTGTTGAACTTGAAGGGACATGCCGATCTCTTGTTCGTTGGCAGCGCCTCAAAGGCTATAATTGTAAGGTTCTTAACTTTGATTATATATTTGACAGTTTTTATTTGCCCCTTCCAACTAAAAAAAAAAAAGCACAACTAACATTAAATGTATCATGTTTGCTGATTATATTGTTGATCACATCTTTGTGTGAGAGAAATCTTTGATTGAAACTATATGTACCACATTTATCGGCCACATTTTAGATGATATCTCTTATTACCTTCATTAGAAATGTGGTATAAATAGTTTCATTTTGCAAACTCGACTCCTTCAAGTGAGATCAACAATATGATCTATGTGGGGCAAATATTATTGTCAATTTGCCAAAACGGGAAAAGAAAACATGCACCACTTCCATTGCTAACATGAACTTTAATTTTTCCTATGAACATACATTTTATACACTGACCTTTTCTTTTTCCTTTTTTCTTTTTCTTTTTTTGGTCAAAACTATAGATCATGGCTCTAAATAAATTGAGTTTCTTTTTCATCTTATGCTTTGGTATTGTTTCAGACTTGGAACCCAACGGCTTACAATCTGTTACTAATGACAATTGTAATTAACACTGTAATATCAGGGCCAGTTGTGGCTTTGTTAATGAGAAAAGAAGAAAAACTCTTCACTCACACACACACCTCCCTCGGCTTCGGGCTTGAAAGTCCTGACCAAAACGAGCTCCGCCTCCTCGCCTGCGTCTACGGCCCCCGCCACATCTCTGCCATCCTCTCCGTCATCGCCACCCTTCGCGGCACCCAAACAGCCTCTATCATGCCCTACATGACTCACCTTATCGAGCTCAACCAAAAACGACGCACCAACGTGTCGTATCACGAGCTCGAAGCTGAGGAAATGAGCGACGAGGAAGACTATGGCGGCAACGACGTCCTCGAAATCCATGCAGCCGTCGACACATTCACTGCCGAGACCCAGATCCTCATCAACCTCAACAAGGCCGTGTCCACGTTGTCGAATTTACATGAGGAGGTGTGTAACACAGCTGAGGACTTGCGTGCGACGATTATTTTGCTGCCGTTTCACAAGCACCAAAGGATCGACGGCAAGATGGAGTCCGGGAAGGACGCTGTGCGGACAACAAATCAAAAGATTCTTCGTCACGCCCCGAGTTCTGTAGGGATGATTGTCGAGAAAGGGCTGGCCGGAGCGCTAGGGTTTTCGCAGCTGTTTACTGTGGACATTATGCAACATGTTGCGACGCTATTTTTCGGGGGGCCCGATGACCGTGAGGCCATTGCTTGGAGTACAAGGATCGCAAACCATCCTAGGGTTAACTTGACGGTGATTAGGTTTTTGCCGACGGAGTCATCCAACTCTCGGAATATGAAGGTGGAGAATGAAATAGGGGGCAATAGTGATATTGAGGTTTACATGGCCTTGTCGAGTTTAGAAACGGGCAATGACATTGACAATGCCTTTCTCAATGACTTCTATAATGGGTACGTATCACCTCTATATTTATCTTGCTTTATTTGCTAATATTTGGCACTTGTTTTTGTTTTATAGTCATATATTTTCTAAATTTGTAAAAAATGTCATACATACACCACTTTCACATTGTCAATAAGATATTATATAAGGAATACATGCATTTAGAAATAGTCGTTTTTCAGAAGAAACAATACAAACTTTGACACCATTAGGAGACATGATGAGATGATTAAATACACCATTAATAATATATAGCACAATGAGCACGAATAACTATGAATGATACCTATTGCGCAACGATAGTGCTTTTAGTCACCTCATAATGTGGCGAGAATGTTAATGAATAACTATTAATCAAGTTTTCTTATAGTTTTTTCTTTTTGGTTCCAAAATAAGCATATGCATATTTTCAATAAACATTTGTGTCTTAATTGGTTGGGTAGGTATGTGGCGTCTGGTAAAGTTGGGTACGTAGAGAAGCAGGTGAACAATGGAGCAGAAACAGTGGCAGCCCTAAGAGACATTGGAGACTTGTACTCTCTATTTATAGTAGGGAGGGGTGGTCGAGGACACTCACCATTGACAACTGAGCTCAGTGATTGGGAAGAGTGCCCTGAACTTGGAACAGTAGGAGATCTCTTGGCTTCTTCAGACTTCAACATCAATGGCTCAATCTTGGTCGTCCAACAACATAGAAATTCCAAGAAAGAACTTATAGATGATTAGCTATATATTGTGAATTTATAATTATTTCATAATGTAATTTAGTGCTTCTTTCAATATTGTATATACTCAAATATATAATAGGGTTTTCGACTTTGGCTGGGTCATCCTAGTTTCTGTCTTGTCATTTATACATATACAAGAAAAAGCCTCATTAGACCTCTTGGTCCTTATCATAGGGAAATCTATCATCTTTAAAGGGTTAGCCCAAAAAGCCAGATCACTGCGCTCAAACCGGAATCCATTTCAAAATGAGTTTCAGAAAATTGCGACATAGTGGATGAACGTGAAGCTCCTAAGAATGCAGTTCACATGCCCAATGAATGTGACCTGAACTTATAACCACATAATGTAATCTAAGCAGAAGGCCTTAAAAGTGAAATATTCAAAATCCTCAAAATTGCCATTGATTAATGAAAAATACTAAAACATAAGACGCTTTATCAAATAGGGACAAAATAATACATTCACAATGTATTTAAATTAAAAGGAAAAAAAAACATGTACTGCAGTTGTCCATAGAAGTAGGAGACAACTACCTTCAAAACTTACCATTTGAATATTAAATTTTTATATATATATATAAAACTCAGTATAAAAAATTCAGTGAGAGTGTGCCAAGAGGGGCGCCAACGGGGTCTAACCTAGTGGACAAGGTCCTTAACTTGTAGACTAGTGGTCTTAAGTTCAAACCCCTATATCACCTTGGTAATGTGTGTAAGAAAAACCCCCCTTCTTTTGTAATTTAGACTATCGCTTGTATGAAAAAATAAACAAAAAATGTGCCACTTCATTAATTGATTCACTCAATACACCCATTTGATGGTTTGCAATCATTTAGATTCTCTAATTAGGGAGAAAATGAGCACTTCAAAACTCATTTTAATAAAATATGAATGTATTTTCCATTTTAATCATAATTGATTATCATTATACTTATGAGTGGCCAAAGAAGACTTGAATAATCTTGATCTTTAATCAAGCCATGAGTGATAACTAGCAATACATCCTCAGTCTAAGTAGAAAAGTGTACAACCTAATACTTGAGTTACACTCTTCTTAGGTCATGATTTCGTTGTATCATAAGAGATCAACGACACTGAAAAAGACAATCATGGTGCTTTAGATCGAGTGACTTATTTGAATTATGATAATTTAGAGTTCTTGTTTCACATGTATGTAAAACTCCAAACACTCTTCATTAATCTTGTTCAATGAATTCAATTTATATTGACCATCAACATAATAGCCTTAATGTCTTGCACCCAAAATCAAATAAAGAGTTAAAAGACCATTGAAACAAATAATTTAATTATTAAAAGATTAAAATGTAACTCGTGGACAAATTTAGGAACCGCATAAGTCGAAAACCCTATCTGCAGTTGTCCATAGAAGTAGGGGACAACTACCTTCAAAACTTACCATTTCAATATTAAATTTATATATATATAACTCAGTATAAAAAAATCACGAGTGTGCCAAGAGGGGCTTTGACGGGGTCTAGCATAGTGGAAAATGTCTTTAACTTACAGACTAGTGGTCTCAAGTTCGAACCCTTATACCACCTTGGTAGTGTGTATGAGAAACCCCCCTTATTTTGTAATTTAGACTATCGCTTGTATGAAAAAATAAACAAAAAATGTGCCACTTCATTAATTGATTCACTCAATACACCCATTTGATGGTTTGCAATCATTTAGATTCTCTAATTAGGGAGAAAATGAGCACTTCAAAACTCATTTTAATAAAATATGAATGTATTTTCCATTTTAATCATAATTGATTATCATTATACTTATGAGTGGCCAAAGAAGACTTGAATAATCTTGATCTTTAATCAAGCCATGAGTGATAACTAGCAATACATCCTCAGTCTAAGTAGAAAAGTGTACAACCTAATACTTGAGTTACACTCTTCTTAGGTCATGATTTCGTTGTATCATAAGAGATCAACGACACTGAAAAAGACAATCATGGTGCTTTAGATCGAGTGACTTATTTGAATTATGATAATTTAGAGTTCTTGTTTCACATGTATGTAAAACTCCAAACACTCTTCATTAATCTTGTTCAATGAATTCAATTTATATTGACCATCAACATAATAGCCTTAATGTCTTGCACCCAAAATCAAATAAAGAGTTAAAAGACCATTGAAACAAATAATTTAATTATTAAAAGATTAAAATGTAACTCGTGGACAAATTTAGGAACCGCATAAGTCGAAAACCCTATCATCTAACTAGAAACTTTTAGGAGATGAGTTTGCGAGTGATGCATTAGTATTCTTCTACAAATTATAATTATTTTTCTACCTTCTTCTGTCTTGCCAGCTTTCTACAAATTGGATTAGTGTTTGTAATTTCTCATGTTCTGACAGACAAGAAAAGAAAATCTTCAAATCTTTAACCAAAAGAAAAAGGAGAAAAAGAAAAAAGAAAACTTGGGATCCACATCGCACGTGAGAGAGGGGCGAGGTGGCGTATAACGCCCTTGACGCTTGGACCATTTATGGCACGTGGCAGTGTGTCCAACAAAGGGACCTAAAATGGTAATAAAACCCAAACCCAATAATCACATTTGGGGCCCGAAACAAAGACCCGTCCGACAAACGACGTCACTTCACCTTCGTGTCCACCACACAAACCGCAGATACCAGCTCACCTAATACTCCTTCTACAAAAAAAAAAAATATGCCACTTCATTAATTGATTTACTCAATACACCCATTTGATGGTTTGCAATCATTTAGATTCTCTAATTAGGGAGACAATGAGCACTTAAAAAATTATTTTAATAAAATATGAATGTATTTTCCATTTTGGATTAGTGTTTAGATTCTGTTTTGCCAGCTTTCTACAAATTGGATTAGTGTTTGTAATTTCTCATGTTCTGACAAACAAGAAAAGAAAATCTTCGAACCTTTAACCAAAAGAAAAAGGAGAAACCAAGGTGGTTGGTGTGAGTGGTTCGGCACTCTCATTCCTTAAGAGAGGTCAGGGATTCAATCCTTGCGCTCGTATAGAGTCACCACTTTGGTCAGCACTTTACCCCTTACGGGCCGACCCGGTGTGAGCGGGGATTAATCTGGGTTGTGGTTAAGACTTAAAAGTGCCACCCATAGTTGGGGCCCATCCAGGACCAGGACCACCTCGTGATTCAGACAAAAAAAAAAAAAAGAAAGAAAAAGAAGAAAAAGAAAAAGAAAATTTGGGATCCACATCGCATAAGATCACCACGTGAGAGAGCGGCGAGGTGGCGTATAACGCCCTTAACGCTTGGACCTTTTATGGCACGTGGCAGTGTGTCCCAAAAAGAGACCTAAAATGGTAATAAAACTCCAAACCCAATAATCACATTTGGGGCCCGAAACAAAGACCCGTCCGACAAACGACGTCACTTCACCTTCGTGTCCACCACACAAACCGCAGATACCAGCTCACCTAATACTCCTTCTACTGCCAATCTCCAACTCCCAACGAACAGTCCGCGCGAAAAATCGTCTCAAAAAACCAGCCACGTAAGATCACAGAACCCAAAATCACACACGTCGAGAGATCATTGGACCGATCATTATTAGAAGCTGATCCGCTACGCAGAGGAACGGAACTCTGGGCCGCATCGTCTATTCGTGCACGTACGTAGCGTGGTCTGGAAACTTTTCTCATTCTGCGAGCACCGTCTTTACCTTGTTCGATTTCTCATTCTGAAAATTTAATTTCCACAGTTCTTGAAAGCTCTCACGGTTTCTGATAAAAATCGCGGAATGAGGTAGCGATTTTCGACTACTCTTCTCGAAGATGTTGGAGGATCAGGTGGCGAACCTCTTGCAGAGGTACCTCGGCAACTACGTGAGGGGGCTCAACAAGGAGGCCCTCAAGATCAGCGTGTGGCAAGGTTCGAGTAGCTTCTTTGCTGCTTCTTCTTCTTCTTCTTTTTTGATTCTTTCTTCGTTTCTTGTGGAAAGTGTTTTCTTGATGCTTTTGGTTTTGTGCTTTTGATTGGTTTGATTGTGAATTGAGTTGTTTTCTGTTGATTGAATTTGAAATGGTCCCAGACGGTGCGTTTTGAGTGATGTAAAAAAGGGTTTTGTTTGGGTTTTAGGATAGCTTGGTGCCAGTGGCAGGTTTTGAGGGCTTTAGTGAAGATAACTTGATTTGGATGATTTGAATAGTGACACTCTACTAGCTACTTGGGGTTGTTTCAAATTGAAACACTTATGCAAGTAGCTATGCACTTGCTTTAGTCTAACCTTCATTTGATCATGATGATCATTTCTGTGTTTATTTGATCATATTTAAACGACTAAATGGTTTTCTTTTTGGTTATTATTTTAGTGAAAATCTCTGAAGGGGGACATTAGAAATGTAGGATTTAGATACCTTTAATGACAAAAAACTTGGCATCAATGCACACATTCACATGCATATATACATGCAGTTTTTAAACTTTTGGCAGCAATGAAACAAACTTCAATACCAAACTCAACCATCAGAACACCCATTAGTTTTATCAAACATAAGTAACCAGCACTTAACAACCATACCCAGCAATACAGACTACAGCATACAGAGCAATAACAATCATACTCAGCAATACACACACCTAAGTAATAGATGCCTTCTGATCCAACAATATGGATGAAAGCCTTATGCCCCTAAAAGTATCTGAAACAGATGCCCACAAAGAGGACCGAAAAATCACCCCATCCCGCAATTCCTACACTCCCGTCCCTCTAAAAGCCTTAGAGATTTGTTTGTTACTTTCAATCCAAATGAACCATAAAATAGCCAAAATCTACAGCTCCATAGGACCTTGGTCCTTTTCGCTCCACCGAAACCCTTGCTCTCAGCAAGTATAACACCCCTCTGGAGCATCCCAAGCCATCTATGCTTCTCTGAACAACTTTTACCTTTGCTTTGAAGCAACGTAACTATGTATCTGAATATGAATGACATTCTCTCCATCACTTATAAATTGTGGTTTCTTTATTTTATTGTACATTTTAAGTTGTCATTGGCTTTATAAATGCAGTTACTCTAAGGTTAGAGAAATGCTATTGTGCATGTTCTGCAGTATCAAATTCTTATGATAGAGCCTGAGAAGCTAATTATGTACTTATTACCAAAATGCGAATCAGGTGATGTCGAGCTAAAAAATATGCAGTTGAAGCCAGAGGCACTCAATGCATTAAAATTGCCAGTGAAGGTTAAGGCAGGATTTCTTGGATCAGTGAAACTTAAGGTGCGGGGCTAACATTGTTTTTTTTTTATAATTGTGTTGAATTATTTTCTTTTGAATGTTGTTCAGCTTTGTATTGGACGAAATGTTGAGAAATTTGACTTCATTTCCATTTCTTGGAGTAATATTTTTAGTTGTTCCAAAAGCAGCATTTGATGTTTAGTTGATATAGATTATGCATCTTAACTTTGACATGAACATATAATATGATAATTGCAGTTTTCACCTAGTATGTACTTTTTTATTACTAGACATTTTCATTTTCTAATTTACTGTGTATATTTTGTTTGTGTGGAATATTGTTATAATATTTGGTTTTGAGAAGTTTTCTTATGATATTTGTTATGAACTGTATTTCTCCAATGAGGTTATTATTTTTTTTGAACGAAGGTTCCATGGAGCAAGCTTGGCCAGGATCCAGTTTTAGTTTCTTTGGATCGCATTTTTCTATTAGCTGAACCCGAAACCCAAGTTGAAGGATTTAGCGAGGATGCTGTGCAGGAAGCTAAGAAGAATCGAGTGCGGGTAAGACACAGTAATCTATGTGGTGGAATTCATGTGTTCTCTGCCACTACATATTTGAGTGATCATATGTGTTTTTTGCCTTGTAAATAGGAAATGGAAATGAAGCTGTTGGAGAGGACGCAGCAACTAAAGTCAGAAATGGTAGGGTTTAGCATAATCCAAGTTTGCTTGTATTTTAGAATACGGCTTTACCTTAATTTTAGGCTCCCTTGCTCCAGCATATGGGTTTAAAATCTGATCTTGGGTGATTATTTTAATGCTATATGTCTTCTTCTGGAATTCATATCTAATTTATCTATTATGATATCATTTTACTATTTGTAATTTGTTTCTCTTTGAAGAATACATCATGGTTGGGATCCCTGATCAGCACAATAATTGGAAATTTGAAACTTTCAATTTCAAATATTCACATCAGATATGAGGATCTTGAGAGGTATAGAAAAACCTGTATGAGTGTTTTATTCTATTTAGTTAGTCTGTTTTCGGTCAACTATGTCTTGGGTAGCAATCCTAATTATGTCTTGGGTTTATGCTTTATGTCTTCTATGGTGTAGCAATCCTGGCCATCCGTTTGCAGCAGGCATAACCTTGGAAAGACTTTCAGCTATGACAGTTGATGAAAATGGAAAGGAAACCTTTGTCACTGGGGGTGCTCTAGACCGTATTCAGAAGGTTCCTTGTTATCATACTATATGAAATTCTAATTTCCACAGCAGTATTCAGATAAATTTTTTTTTTTTGCATGTTTAAGATGCTAAATATATATTTTATTAGGAAAAAACTTTCATAAATGGAAAATGAGCGGGTGCATCAGAGGACAAGGTGTCCACTGACTTCCAGCTCCTAACTAACAAAATCTATGGACAACAGAACCAACAAAGAAGATACAACTAAACAACAAATACAGCAAGAACAAACTCTAAGACACTACAGCTATCCAATAAAAAAAACAACCGGAAAAGAGTTGTCCCTATACTCTACAGATGCTGTAGCCCAGAAAGATGACAAAAATTGAACCCTCCAACAAATGATCCACGTCCTCAGCATCAAGTATCCTTACATATCTCTCCACCAAACTACCAAAAATATAAAATATAAATGCATAGACCAATAAGTTCAATAATGGATACTTCCAGGTTGATGTTATGGGAAGTCACTGTATGATTATTGCGTGTCATTTGATTTTTTGAAATTGACTTCGTATATCCCTGAGATTCTTTCAAATACTGATTAAAGCCGTCTATTTAAGCAAAAAAATTAGAACAAGTAAGCATTTCGTGTACTTGTGAATAACTTGGCTTCATCGACATATTGATCCCTTCTGTCTTTCTGCTTATGCTATAATCTGTCGTTTTCAGTCTGTTCAACTTGATCGGCTTGCACTTTATCTGGATTCTGATATTTCTCCATGGCAAGTTAACAAGCCATGGGAGGATTTGCTTCCATCAGAGTGGGTCCAGGTATATGCTCAATCCTCTTTTAGCAATAGAGGCCATGTACCTGCATGCACATACATGCGTATATTTATATATTACCTTTTTGGCACTTCAGGTTTTTAGATTTGGCACTAAATATGGTAAACCAGCAGATGGATTAATAAAAAAGCACACTTACATACTGGAACCTGTGTCTGGAAATGCCAAGTACTCAAAACTACGGCCAAATGAATTTGCTGACAGTGGCCAGCCTTTACACAAAGCAGCAGTTAATTTGGATGATGTGACTCTCTGTTTGCCAAAGGTTCATTTTCATTTTCATTTTCTATTCCTTCTGATTTAGTGCTGGGAGGTAATGTGATTTGTTTTAAAAGCAATTGAATACTATTTGTTTGCAGGATGGATACAGGGATGCACTAAAGTTAGCTGATAATTTTGCTGCATTTAATCAGCGCTTGAAGTATGCTCATTATCGTCCGCATGTCTCTGTGAAATCTGATCCTCGGTCTTGGTGGAAGTATGCTTATAGAGTCGTTTCTGACCAAATGAAGAAGGCAAGGTCAGGATCAATGAATTTCTTTTAATTCTCCTGCCTTATGAATTGTTGTGTTTCTGATGGACTTCGTGGCGATATTGTTTGGGATTTTCTTATCTTATCTATATATTATTTTTTCCTGTAAAAAAATAGGAAAATTCTCCTCCCCGATGAGATTTTATGTTGTGAGCCTTAATCCCAAAATAGTGAAATACTTTTTTAACAGTAAAGAAAAGGGCTTCCTATCTTAATCAGTTAACTTAGTTTAGTTTTATTAATATTAATACATTTTAATTTATGCAAATTTTGTTAACAAATGAAAAAGCAGTGAACTTCGTTATATGCTCTGCAAACTGAATTTAGATACATATTTTTTTATATTTGCTTAAAGCATTATCTTTGTGGCAGTGGGAGATTGTCATGGGATCAAGTTCTGAAGTACGCAAGCTTACGTAAAAGATATATCTCGCTATATGCTTCACTGCTTAAATCTGATCCTAGTCGGGCAGTAGTTGATGACAACCAAGACATTGAGGAGCTAGATCGTGGACTTGATATTGAACTCATACTACAGTGGAGGTACTCTTTTTGTTGTAAATGTATTTCGTTTCTGATAGTTATTAATTGTATGAAATTAGCCATTCTCTCTACCTGTTGAAACTGGTGTGTTTCTATGCATTTTTAGCTGCATAGCGGGTGTTACATTTATTGTGTAGATAGACCATTGCATGTTCCTTGAAATGATTTTTGCCTTGAAGTATTTTGTAGTATTGTGGTTTCATTCATGCAGGATGTTGGCTCACAAGTTTGTAGAGCAGTCATTAGAGTCAGACCTTGACTTGAGGAAACAGAAAGCAAAGAAATCTTGGTGGTCAATAGGATGGTAATAGTTTTACCGTCAAATTTGAAACTAGGTCTCCCGACACCCTAGGTATTTGTATATTCTGATGTTTGCTTGTTTCCTAATTCTATCTACTGTTCCAGGGGCAGTCAGTCTCAGATAGATGAGAGTGAGCCATTTAGTTTCAGCGAGGAAGACTGGAAGCAGTTAAATAACATCATTGGGTATAAGGAAAGTGATGATAGGCTGTCGGTTGTAATTAATGACAAGGCGGAAGCTCTTCAGACTTCCTTGAGCATTTGTATGAAACATAATGCTACTAAGCTCATTGATGAGTCCCAGGAGTGTCTTGCTGAATTATCATGTGAAGGCCTGGATTGCTTTATAAAGCTTTATCCAGAGACAAAAGTTTTCAACGTAAAATTGGGATCATATAAGTTATCAACACCGAATGGTCTCCTTGCTGAGGTAGGCCTTTCTCCTGCTGTGTGTTGTATTTTTTAAAACGTTTTCTCTTCAATATTTATGGATTAATTTCCCTATTTCATCCATAAATCATCTATTTACTTCCCTGCAGAGTGCAAGTGCGCATGATTCTTTAGTTGGCACATTCTGTTTTAAGCCTTTTGATGCAAATGTGGACTGGAGCTTGGTTGCTAAAGCTTCTCCTTGTTATGTGACTGTATGTTTTTGCTACGCCAAAGTTACTACTTCCTCCAAGGTGTACTTGTTTACTGATTTGATCTCTCTGGCAGTATCTAAAGGACGTTATCGGTCAAATTATAAAATTCTTCCGAAGTAATACAGCTGTTAGTCAGACGATAGCATTGGAAACCGCAGCTGCAATGCAGGTTATTTGAAATATGCTTAAATAGTTATTTCAACTGCTTTCCAAGCTTGCTGGTGTTGAACATGTTAACCAAGACGTTACAATCATTGTGTCTGTTTGTGTTTTTCTTCTAATTTTAAATATTGTTGCTTGGACTTCTGAAATTAATTGGAAATTTCAATTATTTGATTGGTATGTAAGTCATAGGGGCAATATTGGGAGATTTTTTTTGAGCAAAAAGTAGAAAAATTTAGGAACAAAGATTAAATATTCAAAGAAACATGCATCCATTGGATATGTTCTTTACGGAGTTTATATGCTAAGGCACAACACTGAGTTACTTTTGACTTTCCTTCGGTGCCTATGTCATGATGCAAGATCAGGAAAATGTAGAGAATATTGTCAGGATGCTAAATGAAGTACATCAGCTTGCGTGCTGATTTTTCTAAAGATGCCCAAGATGGAATAGTTTAGGAAGAATTCAGTGAAACATGATGATTATATTGTTTTACAACTCTCTTTGCAGCATATGCATGATTTTACCATGGCCTGATTAGAGCTGTGGCTGCTTGTTATTCTGTCGCAGCAAGTATGGTGATCAAATTTTCTGTTAATGATGGTATACAAACTGTCTTTTTCAATATATACCAGATGACAATCAATGGAGTCAAGCGCACAGCTCAGCAACAAGTGAACAGAGCATTGAAAGACCATTCCAGGTTCTTATTTCATTTCTTTCTGGAGTACCTTGAGCCCCTTCCCTAAAATTATATTGATCCCGTGAATGAGAGGAAAAATTGACCATAACATGCTAATGGTAGAATTACATAAGGGTGAGGGAAGTGCTGATTATATACGGACAAATACAATAGCGGGATCCCTTTTTAAGTGGACATACATATATTTGTATATATATAAACATAATATATGTTTCACATTGTTGTGTCCCATGGGCCAGGTTGTTTGGAGTGCCGTGGGTTTGGTTGGCCTCGAAATTGCTATTTCTTTTGGGTGGACAATTATTTCTGTATCTTTTCTTAATAAAAGTTTGTGATGCTTAGCTTCTTTGTATTTATTCTATTAATGTTTTGTTATCATTTGTTAGGTTTTTGCTGGATTTGGACATTGCGGCTCCGAAGATTACAATTCCTACTGATTTTTGTCCCGACAACACACATCCAACAAAACTCATGCTTGACTTGGGAAATTTGGTTATTGGAACCAAGGTTAACAACAATATTAGTTCTTAATTATCTAATTGTGAGTTTGTTTCCTACAGACATTTATGTTGAGCTTGAAAGTGCATGCAGGATGACTATGGAGGTGGATCCCCGGAGGAGCTAGATCTGTATCTGCAGTTTAATTTGGTTTTAAGAGATGTATCTGCTTTTCTGGTTGATGGTGACTACTGTTGGAGCCAATCTCCTTCAAACAATTCTGCTGGTTGTGCTAAATTAAATGGTGTTAGTTTGTTGCCTTTATTCGATAAATGTGGGGTAACTGTAAAGCTTCAACAGGTAAAATACTGTGACCTGTTTAGCTTAAATACGATGCTTATTTTCTCGTGGCATTTGCGAAGATTAAGGTTTTGGATGTTATTTTGTTATTACATCCAGATTAGATTAGAGAGCCCATCCTACCCTTCAACAAGAGTCGCTGTACGGCTACCATCATTAGGGTTCCACTTCTCTCCAGCTCGGTATCATCGATTGATGCAAATTGCTAAGATTTTTGAAGAGGATAGTGAGGACTCGGATCTCCTTTGCGCTTGGAATGAGCCTGACTTCGAGGGGTGGTTGTCTCTTCTTGCTTGGAAGGTTGCAATCTATCTATCTCTCCCCACCGTCTTGTCTCCCATTTGCCCCCTAAACAAAAGAACACATCCCCAAAGTAGTTCATGTCTTTATTATAGTGCTATGTTTGAGCATCTACTCATTCCTATAAACAGAACTGATTCATTTCTTTATTTTAATGTGATGATAGGGTCTCGGGAATAGGGAAGCGGTGTGGCAGCGGCGCTACCTATGCTTAGTTGGGCCTTTCCTTTATGTACTTGAGAACCCTAGCTCTAAATCGTACAAACAGTGTATCAGGTTCGGATGCCAACTTTTCCAAATTGAGTTGTGATTGACATGATAGTATCTACTTAATATGTAGATATATATCCAAAAAGTATGATTCAGAAAGAAAACAAAGATGGAGATATTTGCCATTGTTGCAAAAGTTTTAATTGAAATCTTGTGGAATGATTTATTTGTCTATTTGTTAAAAAAATGCATATATTCTTTGGTTTTTCTTCCATTCCTCGAGTTGAATTGATTAAGTAGCCTTTTATACAGACTACTTGTGTCAAGATATACGCAAGTACCACTGACTTGGTTCATTTCACTGAACCACATCCACACCTTTGTATATTCCAATAACTCCATCTGTTTCTAGATATGAATTCACTGCTATTTATAATGTTCTAGAAAATTCTAAAATAGTTTCTCAACATTTCATAACTGCTAAAAATTATATATGCAACACTTCATATAATATAATAAGTATATATTAAGTGGAATGTTGTATACTAGAATTTGTATTAAGTCTAACTAATGCTTGCAATATGCTTATGGCAGCTTAAGTGGAAAACACATATATCAAGTTCCCCCAGAGTCTGTTGGTGGTGCTGATCTTGTGTTGGCTGTCTGTGATGCTGCACGAGCGAATAGCAAGGTTGTAACTCCATCTTTATAGTTAGAAAGAACACTTATTTGTATAGCCCCCTGTATAATGGTTTGTTGAGTATTACTTAGTTTTAGTTATTTTTTTTATATAGGTTGTGGAGGATGCAAATGCACTAATAGTGCAATGTGATTCTGATGATTCGAAGAAAATTTGGCAGAGCCGGTTGAAGGGGGCTGTCTATCGTGCATCGGTAATCCTTGTTTAGTTTGTGGTAGACATATCCTGGCTTCGATATGAAAGCACTTTTAACTTTTAAGGACATGCATAGGCCTCTTAAGTAGTTTTATATGCAGGGTTCTGCTCCTGTAACTAGTCTATCTGAAACTTCATCTGAGTCCGAGGATTCTATAGTGAAGCTTAATGACAAAGATGATGTGGTTGATTTATCGAAAATGGAGAGAGCATTTATTACTGGTGTTCTTGATGAACTAAAGGTCTGCTTCAGTTATAGTTACCAGGTAAGCCTAAACTATATACTTGATAAAAAATTGCCTTGTAAGAGAAGATCTGACAGAGCTGTTTTTCTCTAATCTCTAGCACGACCAGAATTTTATGAAAGTGCTCCTAACTGAAGAAAGGCGTTTATTTGAATTTCGAGCAATAGGTGGCCAGGTGATACATTAATCGAAATAGGCATTGGTGTGTTTTGATGTTTTTAAATGTTTTTGTTTTTCCGACTCCAGAGAGTTATGTTTTTGGACACAGGTTGAGGTATCGGTTAGATCAAGTGACCTGTTCATTGGAACTGTTTTAAAATCTTTGGAGATTGAAGACTTAGTTTCTGGCAATAGCATGTCTCAGCCTCGCTATCTGGCAAGATCGTTCATCCGTAATGCAGAAACACGTTTAACCTCTGGTGCCACAGAGAATCAGAGTTTTGATGGCAGTGAACTAACCCCGACTGAAGGAGATGAATTCTACGAGGCACCAGAAAATTTGGTTGACCCTGAAAGTTTATTGTTGAAATCTCCTCGGTTTACTCGTATTCCTGGTCTACTCCCGGTTAATGAACTTGAAGAAAGTAAGGAGAACATTGAACTCAATGGTTCATTGGATAGTTTTGTGAAAGCTCAAATAGTTAGATATGACCAAAGCTCTCCTCTATACCATAATATAGACATGCAGGTGAGTATTATTCTGTGTTAAATTTGGGGCTTGATCCGTTATGTTGTTGCTTGACTTGTTATTCTTTAAATGGTTGTTTTAGGTCTCAGTCACCCTGACTACCCTATCATTTTTCTGTCGGCGACCAACAATTCTTGCCATCATGGAATTTGTTAATTCTATTAACATTAAGGATGAAAGCTGTGAATCTTTCAGTGACAGTTCTTCGGCAGCTATTGTGAAACAGGAACTCTCCAGAGATGATGCAGTTGGTAGTCCACGATCAGTGACAATCAATGATTCTTCAATTAAAGGATTGCTGGGGAAGGGAAAGTCCAGAGTGGTTTTTAATATAACATTAAATATGGCTCGCGCTCAGATTATATTAATGAATGAAGATGAAACCAAACTTGCTACTTTGTCACAAGATAATTTGGTTACCGATATTAAGGTTTTCTCAACTTTGTCCATCCTCATTCATCCTCTAGAATTTCTGTTTTTATTAAACTCACCTGTTCAGGTTTATAAACCATATTGTTTTTCAGGTGTTCCCATCCTCTTTTAGTATTAAGGCAGCCCTTGGAAATCTTAAAATAAGTGATGAGAGTCTTCCTAGCAGCCATATGTACTTCTGGGCATGTGATATGAGAAATCCAGGCGGCAGTTCATTTGTTGAGGTAACACTATGTTCCTACCAATAAGAATAACGTGTGATCATTTAACAAAAAGACTGATCATACAAGAACAACTAATTAAGATTTTGTCTTGAGCTTATGTTTCTAAAGTTCTTCTGATGATGGAAATTTAAGTTTGTTCATGATTTTTTCTTTCTTTTTATCACTCCAGAGGCTTTTTTTTTTGTTCTAGATTTTAAGACATGTTCCTCAGTAACTTGTGTGCTTTCTTTGATGGCTATTGAATAGGTCAAGGGACCAAATAATGTTTAATTCTCTATGTACCAGTACGCCAAGGGACATAGTGAGGTTTTGGGAGGAATTGGCTGGGTTGTCTGGCTCGATAGTGCATGAGTGGGGATTTTCATATGGTGAGATTTGTCATAGAGAAATGTAATGCAGGAAGGGTGACAAGGAGCACGTGTTATGATTTCTTAAGGGAAACAAACTTGTGTAATTCCGAGTTACACAATGCAGTCTTCACTCTTCACTAGGTCAAATATGAGAGAAAATGTGATTCCAAAAGATTTGACAGATTTTTGCATACTGCAGAGTGGGAAGAGGGATTTCCTAATGTGAGGGAGATGGCCCTTAGTGGGGTTGTTTCAGATCGTTGTCCTATATTGTTTGATTCTAATAACATGTGGTTGGAACTGCTTCAAGAAGTGGTGGGAAAGTAGGGAGTTTAAATGGTTGCTAGGGTTAAGTTTTAGTTGATGTAAGAAAGGAAAAGCGGGAAGTGCAGGAAAAATAATTAAAGAGCTCCATTTGTTGGAGTAAGGGGACAGATTGCTGGAAGAGTGCCGAAGGGAGAGGGCAAGCTAAGACTAAAATTGTGGGAGGCTTGTTTTCAAGGAGATTTGTGGAGGCAAAAAAGTGGCTTGGGCAAAAGAGGGTGATGACAGTACAAAAATGTTGATAAAATGGTAAATAGGATGTAAAAAAGAAATTTGATCAAAATCTTGGAATTGAGTGATGGGCCGTTCACTGATGACAAGGGGAGGATTGAGGAAGAAGTAATTAATTTTTGTAAGAGATTTCTGTAGGAAGGAAGGTGGGGAAAAGGAAAGGGCGATGGTGATAGGAAATGTTAAGAACTTTATTTGACTCCTTCGTATTCCACACTGTTGCATCATGTAGGCAAGCTAACATTTATATTACTGTTTATGGCTTTGATAGATAAATTTGGAGAGACATTTAGTCAATAAATTTAGAGTAAATGTATAAAGAGACTTTAGGGTTCCACATTATTGCGGCAGTTAATCTACTTTCTTCTGTTCTGCAGTTGTTTTTTTCCTTTTTTTTTTCTACTGTTTTACTATTCTCCTATTTCATTTGCTTTTATTGGTATTAGGGATAGTTTTACAAATAACAGTCATTATGATGCAGTTGGTTTTTACTTCATTTAACGTTGATGATGAAGACTACGAAGGCTATGAGTATAGCCTTTATGGGCAGCTTTCAGAAGTACGCATTGTTTATTTGAATCGATTTATCCAGGAGGTAATATAAATTTAATTCTTTTGTTCATTATGCACTCTGGTTCGTTTCCACTTCTCTTATGTCTGTAAAATCATTTGTAGGTGGCTAGTTACTTCATGGGTCTTGTTCCCAACAATTCAAAAGGTGTCGTCAAGCTAAAAGATCAAGTAACAAATTCAGAAAAGATGTTTACAACTAGTGACTTCGAAGGATCACCTGCCCTAAAGTTGGATGTCTCCCTTAGGAAGCCTATTATTTTGATGCCTCGGAGAACTGACAGTCTTGAGTAAGTTTATATTGGAATCTAGGCTCTTATGGATCTTAGTTTTAGACTATTGGCATCTTTGTCTGTGGTTGCCCTCGTATAATTCGTCTCTCAATTTGATAAACCTAATAGGCGTTCTCTAATTATTTGAATTTTTCTATTTCAGCTACTTGAAGCTTGATATTGTTCATATTACTGTCCGAAACACTTTTAAATGGTTTGGTGGAAGTAGAAGTGAAATTAATGCTGTTCATATGGAAGTATTAACAGTTCAGGTGATTGAATACATTTAATTTTTTTTTTCTTTTACTAACAAAAACCCATGCTGAAATTTTTATTTAGTTGGAATAGGATACGGTGGTTCCAATACAAATGGATTTTGAAAGGATTTGTCATGTGGAGTGCTTGGCAGCAGAATTAATATTTACTTTTTGTTTGGTTTGCATCTATTAATTTGTAATTAAATGTCTCTGCATGTCGATTAATACTATGATGGGGGCTGTAGGTTGAGGACATCAATCTAAATGTTGGCACTAAAGGTGAGTTAGGTGAAAGCATAATTCAAGATGTGAATGGAGTTTCGGTTGTGATTCAAAGGTCACTTCGAGACTTGTTGCATCAAATACCAAGTATTGAGGTTATAATCAAGGTAATGGATTACATGTTCATTGACCGTTTTGTGAAGCTAACTTCGTTTTTAATTTTAATTTTGGGAAAAATGCAAACATAAGTGAAGTCACAATTTAAATGTTTTTAGAATTCGTGCTTTTCAGATGGAGAAATTGAAAGCAGCTTTGTCAAACAAGGAATATCAGATTATCACGGATTGTGCACAGTCTAATATTTCTGAAACTCCACGTATTATACCCCCATTGAACCATAATTCTATGACATCTTCAGTTGATGTTGAAGAAGACATCACTCCTCAGGAACCAGATGGTATTGAATCCCAAAGTGCAAGTGGGGGAGCCTGGGTTATGATGAAAGTCTCTGTTGTTATCGATTTGGTTGAATTGTGCTTACATGCTGGTGTAGCAAGAGATGCATCTCTGGCCACTGTGCAGGTAGTTTCTCAATTTGGTGGATTTCTTAACTGTTGGGAATTTATTAGAGTATTTGTATATTCTCTCGTTAGAAGATTGAACTCATTGAGGTGGCATTGGTTTTATGCATCACAAGAGTTTTTCTTGCTTGACTAAATTTGTATTTTGTTTTGCTATACTTTCTATCTTCTGAACCCCATGTTTGCTTTTTATTTATTTATTTAATAAATAAATAATTTGTTTGCCTTTTTCGTTTGGGAATGCTATATATTTTGGTCCTATATGTCACGTAAATATCATTTAGTGATCCTAAAATCATTTTCAAATCCTTGCATCAATATTTATGCATTCTCCGTTCAAATTGTCTGGTATTGTGTCTAATTTACGATTTACACCGTACTTGAACATCATTGCAAAACTGGATTTCATTTTCTTTTCGCAAAAGTGATAATTTTATTAATAAAGAAGAAAGTACAGTCAAATCGGACCAGCAGTCTAGAAGAGATACTACTGTCAGTCAACAAAAAAGGGACACAAAAACATGTGTAAATAATCAACTGTTGACAGGGTTAAACTCTGTTGATTTCTGCATAATGCATTATAATAATTGTATTATTTTAAGAAGATATTTTGTCAAAATTTGTATCAGGAGCGTTTATGTGTGTAGGATGTGTTAGAACATTTAATAGGGTGGATGCTCACGTTTTGAGATAAGAATACATAAGATTATATAAATATTTTTGTTCTCGGTTTATTATGCTACCACTCTGTTGTACAGATTAGCGGTGCATGGTTGCTGTACAAGTCAAATACACTAGGAGAAGGCTTCCTCTCAGCAACGCTAAAGGGTTTCACTGTGTTTGATGATCGTGAGGGTACTGAACCAGAGTTTAGGTTGGCAATAGGAAAGCCTGAGTATGTTGGTTCATATCCTCTAGATTTTGTTGCTCATGATGACCATCACATCTCCGGTGCAAATGTTACAAAAGGGAATGATGTCAAATTAGTTCCTACAATGCTCATTCTTGATGCAAAATTTTGTCAGCTGTCAACAGTTGTTTCTTTGTGCATCCAAAGGCCACAACTGCTCGTTGCACTTGATTTTCTGCTGGGTGTTGTTGAGTTTTTTGTTCCTACCATCGGCAATGTGCAGTCAAATGAAGAACTACAGAACTCTGTCCATGGAATTGATGCAGTAATTTTGGACCAATCAACTTACAAGCAACCCTCTACCGAATTCTCTCTTTCTCCTCTAAGACCTTTAATAGTTGACGATGAAAGGCATGATCATTTTGTTTATGATGGCAATGCTGGGACACTGTATTTGAAAGATAGGCAGGGATTTAATCTCTCAGGGCCTAGTACAGAGGCTATAATATATGTAGGAGATGGGAAAAGATTGCAATTCAAAAATGTTGTTATCATGGTATTATTCTTTACGATGTCTCTTTTTCTTGTTTACTGGCATACTTGTACTTCAAAAGCACTTCTATCATATTTAAACTTCTAATGTAAGTTGTGTTGGTGTAGAATGGACTGTACTTAGATTCATGCATTTCTATGGGAACCAACAGTAGCTATTCAGCTTTGAAGGAAGATCAGGTCTACTTCGTGGGAGGGAATGAAGTTCCTAATTTGAATTCCCCAACAGAAAGTGTCAATAATGTGCCATCTCAAAGTATTGCCGTCGACAGGTCGACAGAGTTTATTATTGAGTTGCAGGTTCAATATTGCTTCATTTGATTTCTTTTTCCTAATTTGGGGTCATACTCATTCTTTGGATCTGCAACTGTCTTTCGTAACTAAATATTTCATTGCAGTTGGTTGGCCCAGAGCTGACATTCTATAATACGTCTGAAGATGTTGGGGAATCCCTTGTGCTCTCCAACCAACTTTTACATGCACAGTTGGATGGATTCTGCAGGTAAATAATTTTATTGTTATGTTGATTTTAATGTTATGTTATGTTATTTCTGAACTCTACACTTGTTCCCGTATTTAGAAATATTGTTGGAAATAATTAGAATAGGATCTTCTTTCATTTCTCAAAAGGGTCTCCAAGGACTCCCTTTTTCTTTTCCTATTGGATTTTGTCTCTTATTTAGGGGAGGAATTTTGTCTCTTATTTAGGGGTTCTTCCATTGCATTTTGGATTGACTAAATGACACGCAATATTGAGTTCAAGTCCTTTTTAAACCCAAATTGATTAGGACACATTCATACTCCCTCTGTTTCAATGTCCATGGTATTTGTCATACCCAAAAGTCTTAATTTTGTTTCTTGATTCCTACCAATATCCGCGATATATCTATATTTCCATTGAAATTCCCATTATTATTTTTTATTTTGTGGATTCTTACCAGACATAAATGGATTTGATATGGCTTTAGTTGAGAGCAATATCACTGGATATTGCTCTTTGGTTCCTTATGCATTGCTTCCATAGGTTTCCAGGAGTTCAAGTGAAAGAAAAATCATATTTGTTGCCTAGGCCATGTTTGCTTTAGATTCCATGTTATGAATGCTTGAACTTAAAGAAATGTAATGGAAAAGTGACATTCTATGTGCTCTTGTTGCCTCTAGGCTTGTTTTGAAGGGTGATACCATTGAGATGAATGCAAATGTACTTGGTTTAACAATGGAGAGTAATGGATTCACGATTCTGGAGCCTTTTGACACCTCTGTGAAATATTCCAATGCTTCTGGAAAGACCAATATTCATCTAAGTGCTTCAGATGTATTTATGAATTTCTCATTCAGCATCCTTAGACTGTTTTTAGCTGTTGAAGATGATATCTTGGCATTTTTAAGGACAACATCAAAGAAAATGACAGTGGTCTGCTCACAGTTCGACAAAATTGGAACAATAAAAAGTAGGCTGAATTTTTTTTTCTTTTCTATATTGTTGCTAGAATGTTTTAACATGCCTATAGTTACATGCTGATACGTGTTCCCTGCTTCCTTGAACTTTCAGATCCCCACAATGACCAAACATATGCCTTCTGGAGGCCTCATGCACCTCCTGGTTTTGCTGTTCTTGGGGATTATCTGACACCATTGTTAGTGGACATTCTTTAATTGTACCTCATGGTTCTCCTTAAATATTCACTTTTACGAAAAAATATGAAGGCTTTCATTTCTTAAAGTTTTGAACACTAATAATATAATTTTCTTGTGACAGGGACAAGCCACCTACAAAAGCAGTTCTTGCTATAAATACCAATTTTTCTAGAGTCAAGAAACCCATATCTTTTAAACTGATTTGGCCACCTTTACCTTCCGAGGGCTCATCTGTTCATGGTGTAAATGATTCCGATTCTTTACCAAATGACATCCTTTCTGACGGAGATAGTTGTTCCATTTGGTTTCCTGAAGCGCCTAATGGATATGTTGCATTGGGCTGTGTGGTTTCCCCAGGAAGAACACATCCACCACTGTCAGCTGCTTTTTGTATCTTGGCTTCTTTGGTTTCTTCTTGTTCCTTAAGGGATTGCATTGCAATCAGCACCACAAATCTGTATGTTGTACTTTCAGATGTCGTACTTTCAGACTATGTTACTTTTAATAAGTTCAGATTACACCAGGGTGCCAATGGTTCATACTAAGGTTCAACACAGTTCCAAATTAGGCAGGACTTAAAACAGTTTCGATGGTTTAAAATTTAATAAACCTGATCCACCAAAAGTTTGAATCATATTATAGTATATTTGAATTGCAGTTTTTTCCTTAAAAAAATAATCGTCAAGTCAGAGATAATAATATTGCGCAAGTTATCAGTCTTTTCCAGAACGTAATGGAAACATAGAATATATATTTGCTTTCTTCTTGGCTCCAAACTTCAACATATTGTAAGAACTCTTTCAGATTTTGGGGTCCATATATTCTTCCATATAATTGGACTTGTACATATATCCTGATAGATCCAACTAGAATGACCCATTGATAGCCTTATGTTAGGGCATCTTCTTTTCTGGTTCTTGGGAAACTACAATGCGAGGAATAGTTTTATGATTAAATAATTCCTATCCTGTCTGTCTGAACGCTATTTGTTTTGATAAGAAATGGTTAGAACTTTTGATTTGTCATTCCATTTTAAATTGCAGATATCCGTCAAGTGTAGCATTCTGGCGTGTGGATAACTCTGTTGGCACCTTTTTGCCAGCAGATCCTAGTACTTCTACTGTAATGGGTACAGCATATGATTTGCGTCACGTGATATTTGGATTGCCAGAAGGATCTGTAAAGTCATCTAATCATTTGGATGTGCAAGCTTCTTCTGCTCAGAGTCACAACCTCCAATCAGAAGTATCATCATCTGTAAATTCTGCTCGGCGTTATGAAGCTGTAGCTAGTTTCCGATTGATATGGTGGAATCAGAGCTCTAACTCAAGGAAGAAACTGTCCATATGGCGTCCAGTTGTCCCTCATGGGATGGTATATTTTGGTGATATTGCAGTCGAAGGGTATATGATAATGGATATCTTTTTCTTATTACATTCCGTGTATGTTTTCTTTTGTTTTATCTAAGTAACATAAGTTTTGATGTTTACTAAACTTAGGTATGAGCCTCCAAATAACTGCATTGTTCTTCATGATACTGGAGACGAAGGGATCTTCAAAGCCCCTCTTGATTTCCAACTTGTTGGGCAAATTAAGAAACAGAGGGGAATGGAGAGTATATCTTTCTGGCTTCCTCAAGCTCCTCCAGGTTTTGTTGCTCTTGGTTGCATAGCATGTAAGGGAACACCAAAACAGAGTGATTTCAGCTCATTAAGATGCATGCGCAGTGATATGGTAGCTGGGGATCAATTTTTGGAAGAAAGTGTATGGGATACATCTGATGCCAAGCTTACAAGAGATTCGTTTAGTATATGGGCAGTTGGCAATGAGTTGGGGACCTTTATAGTTCGTGGTGGATTCAAGAAACCTCCAAGAAGGTTTGCTTTAAAGTTGGCTGACTCACATGTACGAAGTGGCTCAGATGATACTGTAATTGATGCAGAATTTAGAACTTTTTCTGCAGCACTTTTTGATGACTACGGTGGCTTGGTGAGAATTCATACTCTATATAGTTTCATATAGAATTTAAACTAACTGTTACATGCTGAAATTTCTCCTGGTTAAAAGTAGTGTGTAATGAATAACGAAGTATGTGTAGGGATTAATTAGTTGGTTCTTTTTGTGGATGAGGTGGGAGATCTTTGGACTAAAATAATAGACCTAGTTTCATTACAGGCATCTTTGTATAACATTAGGGATGTCTCTTTTAGTATAATTCATCTTTTATTGTTTGTTTTCTTTTGTTAATTATGGTCATTCTTTGGTAGTCAGTTCACTTTAATGGACTTGTTGTCTTATCTTTTCTTGCATCCTTTAAAAAAAAAAAAAATTATTTATAGAATTTTTGTTTCCTGTAAAAGTAAAAAATAAAAAAAAAACATTATGGTTTTTTAGTTGGTCGAATCAGTAAGTCTGACTCTTGAAAGTTTGGAAAACCAATGAGGTTTCTCTCATACATTTAATGGGAAAGCACTTACTCTTACATAGTCGACTTCCTGGTAGAAAGCTTTTCTGAGGGTGGGGCTTGACCAGTTGAACAGTAGTAATTTTGTGTTTGATATAATTTGTTTAATGAGAAAGGACAGGGCCTTGGAGAAGAGATGGAAGAGAACAAGGGTATATTGACATAATATTTCTATGGACTTATTCTCCTAGTTTTGGGTTTGCCTTTTTTGGTAGCTTCATACTCTTCAATGGATTGCTTTGGTGTTCTTTTATGCCTCAATTTTTATTTGAATTTTTGTTCATCCTTCATATTCAGCTTCGTGTTCTTTGAACTTTTGTATGTGTTTACTTATTCTTTTGTTGGTTTAGATCTCGTGTTCTCTGTTCTTCTTATGAAACCTTTTATACTTTGTATTCATGTTCTGAATTGTACATAATTAAACTTTTTATCTTCTTTTCTTTAAGAAAATAATAAGTTAATGTTTTATTTTAGTTCATGGTTATTGTTATTGAAAGCTGAAAAACCTACTGTTACATTAATTTGCTACTAATTGAAGGTATTTTTCTAATTTTTCTTTTTTGAAAAGAAACATAATTTTATTAAAGTAGGAAAGCTAATTACAAAGAGTGGGCAAGGAAATTTTTCTTATGATTTTGTTTTATGGAATATGGCAGATGGTTCCATTGTTTAATGTCTCTTTAAGTGGAATTGGGTTCAGTTTGCATGGAAGAACAGAATACTTAAATTCTACTGTGAGCTTCTCTTTGGCTGCTAGATCATATAACGATAAGTATGAAATTTGGGAGCCTCTTGTTGAGCCAATGGATGGATTCTTAAGGTAATTTACTGTACTACGTCAAATGTTAACACTATATTGGGAACATATGTGATGCATTTAATATTTTGATCAGTACTGAATCGATTGTTTAATTCCATTCCCTGCTTTACTTGCTAGTACTGTTTAAATGTGCTGTAAATTCACAGTTTTAGTAGCAGCATGAACTCCCCCTACCTACCCATTTCTTTTAATTTAGAACAATTTGAATTTCTGGTGTTTCTATTATATTATATTTCAATTGGCCCCAATCTTGGGATTTGAACGATGACTATGCTTTGTTGGTTATGGGTCTCGAGACTATGGTAAGATTCTGAAAAGGAAGATGGCTTGAGGAACATCCGTTGAACAGTTTGTATCTGTTATAGTCTTTTTATTTATCAGCGAAGGCTATTGATATGTGTTCATCTCACTATTGAGCTTGCTAGGATTTTGAATTTAGTTAAATGAGGTCAAGGTGGGTGACTTACCAATGTTAATGTGTGTGTGACTTACCAATGTGTGTGTGTGTGTGTGTGTTTGTGTTTGTTTGTTTGTATTTATTTGTATTTATTTTTGTCTTTGCTTTTGATGTTATTGTGGTTATATTTGATTCAAATTTTCACATATGCATCACGTGTAGTTATTCCCTAATTTATGGTTACTTACAGGTATCAATATGATCCCAGTGCTCCAACTGCAGCTTCCCAGTTACGTCTTACCTCTACTAGGGAACTGAACTTGAACGTTTCTGTGTCTAATGCTAATATGATAATTCAAGCTTATGCAAGCTGGAACAGTCTCATTCATGTTAATGAATATCATAGAAAAAGAGTAAATTTCTTCTGGTTCCATCAGTAATATGAAATTTATCTTGTACGTTTTTTCTCCTTTCTGCAATTGTTGATTATTGCTTACAGTGCTACCTTTTCTTTTTGTTTTAACATGACATCGTATAGGAAGCATCCTCTCCAACAGATGGTGGAGTATCTGTTATTGACGTCCATCACAGGAGAAATTACTATATAATTCCACAAAACAAACTTGGTCAGGATATCTATATTCGAGCTACTGAATTAAGGGGACTTGCAAACATAATTAAGATGCCATCTGGGGATATGAGGCCTCTAAAAGTTCCTGTTTCCAAGAATATGTTGGACTCTCACTTGAAGGGAAAACTTTTCCGTAAAGTTAGAAGAATGGTGACTCTTATCATAGTGGATGGGCAGGTATACCCTCTTTTCTTATGGAGGCAGTTGCTTAATTCCTTCCATATATCTTATATTCAAAGAGTATCTGAATTTCAGCTAGTCACACAATTGTGTTTGTGTATATGTTACATAGTGAAATGGCTTCCCTTATCTTGACTACTCATCTACCTGCAATTGCAGTTCCCACAGGGTAGAGGGTTGACATCCCCCCAGTATACCATAGCAATCCGCCTCAGTCCTGACCTGAGTCTCCCTAGTGAATCACTGAGCCATCAACAAAGTGCACGTACTTGTGGAAGTAGCTCGGAACACTTATCTTCAGAGCTTGAGTTGGTCAAGTGGAATGAAATTTTTTTCTTTAAAGTTGATGATCCAGTATGTAGAATGTTTTTCTCTTAACAATTTCTTCCCAATTAAATAACTGCTCTGCTTTTACATGTGCGAGGTCTTTGCACATTTGTTTTCACATCTCTTATCACCAAAATTTGATTTTGTTAAATCATGACTCTTCAACTCAACATGTTCAGTTTTGCTGTATATGGAGGAGAAGGGCTTCACACCCCCTTGGGCACTTTATAAATAAATTTTATTCTTGCACAAAGAAACTTGTGTACCATCTGTTCACCTAAAATATAATTTGAGAACACTTTCATTCCCTTTGGTTGCTAAGACAAGCTAAGTCAATTTTTTTAACCCCACGTCGCATGTTAAATTTCAGCTTTCATACTTTTCAAATGATAGATATTAATGTTGCTTGTTGATGAATATAGTGCCTACTAGTTATACCATCTGAATTTGGCACGCCATAAATGATTTGTTTTCTTAAAACGAGTTAATGCTTGTTTTTGCATCCTTTTCCCCTTGTTATATATCATTTGTTTGGAAGTTGTATGAGCATAAAGTAGCCTTCTTCTTGGTGGTAGCATCCTATTTTCATATTCTCTGTTGCCATTTGGTGACCACCTCAACCTGTTCTATACAAATTTGTGCAGGATTACTACTCAGTGGAATTAATTGTCACGGAGCTGGGGAAAGGTACTGCTTTTTCTTTTTTCCCTTACTCAATCTGTTGTTTTTAAAGTTAATACAAGATAGGGAATAAACTGCTAAGTTTATTATTAATCTGCACGCCATAGGGAATATCTATGTTATAAAGATACTCTCTGTTAAGCCTCTGTAGAAAATGTCAACTTTTGCCTTCTTATTTGCTAAGTTAAGGTACTTAAGGAAAATATGCATTATTTCTCCTCTGTTTATCAAACTATCTATTTTGGACAAGATGCATTTCACTTTTCATGTTTAATTTTACAGGGGTCCCTCTTGGATTCTTTTCAGCCCCTCTAAAGCAGATTGTAGGGAATATCCATGATGATTCATACGCATATGATAGTGTGAACAAATGGACCTGGGTTGAATTATCCTCCCCAAATTCTACGGTAGAGTTCTTTCTCATATCTTAGCAATATCCTTTTTTTCTTGTCGTATCTGTTTTGTGGCAAAACATGTAGTGTTGCCTCCTTCTTGGGTAAAAATTTGTCAAGCAAGACAAGAATATTTTTCAACCTTATAATATTTACGTCAACTGTGATTCAGGGAAATAACGGTGAAAAGTCGAGTGGTAGAATCAGATGTGCTGTGCTCTTGTCACCAAGATCTGAAGCTGAGATAAGTGATCAATCAGATAACAGTAACAGAAAATCTGGATTTATTCAGATCAGTCCAAGCAGGGAAGGACCTTGGACTACTGTGAGGTTGAACTATGCTGCACCAGCTGCCTGTTGGCGGTTAGGGAATGATGTTGTTGCTAGTGAAGTACATGTGAAGGATGGCAACCGATATGTCAATATTAGGTCTCTTGTTTCGGTACGTAACAGTACGGATTTTGTGCTTGATTTGTGCCTTGCATCAAAAATTTCCATGGAAGAGACGACGTCAACAAATAATGAAGGTACCCCTGAAGGTTTACAAATTCACAGCAATAAACTTCGGACTGATGAGTTCTTTGAAACTGAAAAATACAGCCCAGGCACTGGCTGGATTGGCTGCATGGTTCAACCAAGCCAAGATATCTTCGAAAGTGGAGGATCTCATCAGGTAAGATATTAGTTGAAGTTGCTCTTGGCATGTGTTAGTAACTCATGTAGCTTGATCTAGTCATTGTTGTTTCTTCTATGCAAGGCTTTTCACATTGAATTTCAATTCTGTTAATGAAGCTTACCATGCTTGATTTAAACTACAGTATGGTTTAATATTTTATTATTGCCTGTATTTTACTTTTATTTCCAGTTCTAATCCAAAATTGGAAGCTATAATATCCGTAAACTATTTTTATATGGATTGGTAGTATACTTTGTGATTCTTTTGATTAGAGAACAACAAATTTTATAAACGAGAAAAACTGATACGAAGAAAGATTGAGAAGTCCAGCAAACTTGCAAAAGCGGCAATGAATGCCTTAACAAGAAAAATTTCAACAGCTCTAGCCAATGAAGACAAGTTACACTAAAGGTCTCTAAATTTATTAGCATAGATAGCCAAAGTAAAACCTCCTTCATCCTGTCATCAGAGAATGTTTTATTCATTTACCCCAACCAAAACTGCACATCTCCAAAGTGTAAACCACCCTACAAAAGGTCCTCGGTGAACACAGCAATTTCTCGGTCAAACCCACTCCACTCTAAACTGTTGTGCAACCTACTCACATCGGTCTTGAATATATCTAATTCACTTCTACATATTGATTTAGGGATGGTTAAACTCCTTTATTGTCTCTGGCATTATTAGACAGGTTGGAATAGTAATTCTGGAGCCGTTAGCTTGTCTCTAATTACTGTCGGTAATGCAGGGAATTCCTGCTGTTGAGTTACCACCAGGCTGGGAATGGGTTGATGATTGGCATTTGGATATGGCATCTGTTAACACTGCTGACAGTTGTGTTTATGCTCCAGATGTTGATAGTTTAAAACGGCCAGAGTCATTTGATCCCTTAAGGCAAAGGAGATGGATCAGGAATAGAAAACAAAATGTTACAAATCAAGAAATACATATTGGACTTTTGAAACCTGGAGATACGATATCCCTTCCCCTATCTGGGTTAGCACAACCTGGAATGTATGTCTTGCGTTTAAGGCCGTCCAATCTCAGCAATCCTATTGAATATTCTTGGAGTTCAGTGGTGGATGGGTCTGAAAAAGCAGAGGATTCTAGTAAGTCAAAACTATGTTCCGGGATAAGTGTGTCATCTCTCACTGAGTCAGAGGAACTGTTGTATTGCACCCAGATAAGTGGTACTTCTTCAAGTGTTCTGCATAAGTTGTGGTTTTGTATGAGTGTACAAGCAACAGATATTGCAAAAGACATTCGTTCTGATCCTATCCAGGATTGGAATCTTGTAATCAAGTCCCCGTTATGCATCTCCAATTTTATTCCACTTGCTGCGGAATTTTCTGTTCTTGAGATGCAAGAAAGTGGTAACTTTGTTGACTGCTCCAGAGGAGTGTTTTTTCCAGGAAAAACTGTCGATGTTTATAATGCTGACATAAGAAAGCCTTTGTTCTTTTCACTGCTTCCACAAAGAGGGTGGCTGCCCATACATGTAAGCTTTCAAGACCAATCTAGTCCTTGCTCTTTTCTTATGCTGATATTTCTGTTTGGCATCAAATGTTTGTAAATTCGACCATTTCATTTATTTGTTTGCAGGAGGCTGTTCTTTTATCACATCCTCATGAAGTTCCGTCAAAAACCATAAGTTTGAGAAGTTCGATATCTGGAAGGTTTCAAATTGAATAATTTGCATAATATATTGTATTGGATATCTTAGCTCTTTTGTACATTTATTGAAATCGGTTTCTTTTATAGTCTAATCTTGCTAGGTATTGTTTCTGCAGGATTGTTCAAATCATTCTTGAACAGAATTCTAACCAAGAACGACCACTGCAGGCTAAGCTCGTTAGAGTCTATGCTCCTTACTGGTATTCAATTGCTAGGTGTCCCCCTCTCACATTTAGGCTTCTAGATATAAAAGGAAAGAAACATACACGCAAGGTTGGTGGTCCACTTGAATCTAAAAAGAACAATGAAGCTATCCTAGAGGAAATAACTGAAGAGGAAATATATGAAGGCCATACAATTGCTTCAGCTTTGACCTTTAAAATGTTGGGCCTTGCGGTGTCCATTGATCAATCTGGCACGGAGCAGTTTGGACCTGTTAAAGATCTTTCTCCCCTTGGTGACATGGTAGATGTCAATCAATATTAACTTTGCATTGAGACATTATTGGTAAAGAAGTCTTGTTAAGATTTTCTCTTTTCATGTTTTTAGGATGGGTCACTGGATCTCTATGCTTATGATGGTGAAGGCAATTGCATGAGTCTTTTTATTACAACAAAACCATGCCTATATCAATCTGTTCCCACAAAGGTAGTTATAAATATGAGAGATTGCAATGAATCTTTGTATTAGTCATTTACTCTTTGCCCTCTTTCCAGGTAATTTCTGTGCGACCATATATGACTTTTACCAACAGACTTGGTCAGGACATATATATTAAGTTGTGCAGTGAGGATGAACCAAAGGTCCTTCGAGCAACTGATTCAAGAGTCTCATTTGTACATCGTAAATCAGACGGACCTGATAAACTTCAGGTTAGTGGAGTGCATGTAGTTATAATACTATTGTCTTGACATATCCACCAATCAACCTTGTATCTTTACTTGTTGACTTGACCCTCCTATAGACCTAACCCTAAAGTTTATGCCCATTGTTGAGAAAAATAAGGGAGCATGGGGTACATTAATCTGAATCCTAAAAGGATCCAAATAAGGTGCAACCTAATCACATAGGAAATTTCATCGTATTACTAGTAGGAAATTAATCAACAACCAAATCACTTGACTGAAGAAATTAGACCACAGTCCTAACCTGACTTGAAAACCAAATATTCTTATAATTTATTTACAATATACTTTGTTCTGCAACTTCCCTCTCAAGTCGGAGCGTTTTTGCATAGCTTAACATGACTTGAGAAATATAACTAACTTAGAACACAAAAGAAGAAAAATAAAAATAAAAGCAGAAAAACAGAGTGTTCCTGGAGAGCTGAGAAGAAAGAGATGTGAACTTAGGGATGAATTCAAATTCAAATATGAATCTTAAGGGAATTTTCTTGGAGGCAAAAGGAAAAAAATGAAAGCGGTAGGACCATAGGAGCGTAGGCTAGCACTAGGAAGTGAACAAGTCTGACAAATAAGTTTGAGGATGGAAAGGGTAACATTATAGAGATCGTGGAGGTAGTTGTGAATGTGAAGTAATTACTCTTTGATTGGCTTTGTACTGAAGATGAAAGGGTGGCATTTATGATGGAAGAACTGGATTGGTGCTCAATTTTTGTGGAGAAAGCTAGTTGGCTGGGAACACCTTTCGATGAGAAGGAAATTAGAAAATCTGAGTTTGACTGTGGTTTGAAACATATGATCCAGATCAGATGGCGGTTTCTCAAGATTATTGGGATGTTGTCAAAGTTGACTTATTGAAGGTTTTCTGGGAACTTTTTCTACACCAAGTTGTTAAAGCTTGTACTAGTATAACTTATATTTCTTACATACCCATAGAAAATCCAGTCATTGAGAGTAAAAATTACTAGCCCCATATGTTCAGTCACAAGTCTGTATAAGGTCATAGAAAAGGTGCTATTCATGAGATTGAGGGTAAGTGTTCAAAATGAACTACGTAGAAGTGCAATCTTGATTTCATCCTTAGTGAACTTTCAATTTTCCTTCCAAGTTCCATGAGGTTTGCATTTTATCAACCAACTGTTCAGAATTTTTCTTTTAACTAATGTTACGGTGAAGAGATTTTATCTTATACACTTTGGCAAATTTTTTTACTATATTGCTCTGTTACATTTTTAGGTTCGATTAGAAGACACCGACTGGTCTTTTCCTGTTCAAATTGTAAAGGAGGACACCATATCTCTTGTTTTGAGGAAGCATCCTGGTACTAGGACATTTTTGAGAACAGAAATTCGGGGCTATGAAGAAGGCTCACGTTTCATCGTTGTGTTCCGCCTTGGATCAACCAATGGTCCTATCAGGTACTTGTGTGTTTGTACATGCACAACACACACACACAGACAGATATAGTGTGTGTATATATATATATATATATAGAGAGAGAGAGAGAGAGAGAGAGAGATGTGACTAACCTATTAAACCTTTGCATCGTCAGAATCGAGAACAGAACAGACAGCAAAACAATTAGCATTCGTCAATCGGGTTTTGGTGAAGATGCCTGGATTACCATAGCACCTCTTTTGACAACAAATTTTTCATGGGAGGATCCTTATGGCCAAAAATTCATACAAGCTAAGGTTGACAGTGAGCTCGAAATTGGACCTTGGGAACTCGATTTGGAAAGGACTGGGATATGTTATGCAGAGGAGGGACTTGGATTACAATTTCATGTTATAGAAACCAGTGATATCAAGGTAGCAAGGTTCACAAACGCCACAACTTCAGGGACAAGTTCACATCAGCAACTTGCTGGAAATTGGGGGCATTCCCACATGCCAAACACCATTCAAAATAATGGTGCCACACCTGTTGAGCTTATAATTGAGTTTGGAGTTGTAGGGGTCTCTATTATAGACCATAGACCAAAAGAGGTGTCCTACTTGTATTTTGAGAGAGTCTTCGTATCATATTCAACTGGTTATGATGGTGGGACAACGGCCAGGTAAGAGCATCACCTTCTTAAACTCCTATAACATTTTCTTCAACGTGTGATTCAGGTGTCATGTTATGTGAAACAGGTTTATCAAATAATAGGAGCTATTGAATACATTAATTAGGACTCTTGACTGACAGTTACCTCACTTATGAAACCTATAGAGGATACAATGAATATGAAGCAGTGTAAAAGAATCATTTCTTTTGCATGCCCAAAAGAATCATTTCAGTACTTAAGAATGTCATATTGATAGTTTATAGAATCAAGGACCTGTTTGGTATTGTTGTGACTTTTAAAATACTACTTTCAATATGTTGTGAGAAAAATTAGCCTTAGTAAACCAACCAAGTGTTTGGTGAACTGTGGCTGTGAAAGTATTGTGAGTATGAAAGTTTGAATCAAAACCCTAATAAAACAGTTTCCTAATAAAGTTTGAATCTGATGTTTACAGGCATTTCCCTAGTTATAGGAAATATATATGAATTATAGATGCATTTTCTTAAATATTAAATGTGGGGACCTTATTGCATGACAAGTTTGTTGGGAATAAATCCCACTGGCATCACAAATAAACCGATGGAAAGCTAGAAAATAATGAAGCGCCAAGATGAAAATGAGAGTACAAGAGCCCACCAAAATAACTTCCACAAAGATAACTATCTGAAGCTGTGAACTGTGTGACCATTTCTAATAAAGAAATAGCATCTTAATGCCTTATGGTATTCTCATGGTAGGTAGACTCAACCAGCCCTAATGTTTCTTTAAAACGTGCAATGTGCACAGCACATTCCTTTTGGTTGGGAGCAAATTGTGTGGCTTCTTGTAGCTGTTATTGCTCTGAAGAGGTTATGTGGCCAGTAGAAACATCCAGCTAGAGTAAAGATTCATTAGAAAACTAACAGGTTTCTTTTTATTTTAAAGAAAAACGACATTTTTCTATGTTTGGCGTACTCTTTGGGGATGAAAACATCCGTATTGACGATTGTTAATACTTTTGTGTGTGAGACATAGAAGAGACAAAGGTTAATACATTTGTGTGAGAGAGAGAAGAGAAAGAGGTTGCGCAGCTTGTTTTGTTTAAATGTGAACAAAAATACGGGTAGATGTATATAAAAATTAAAATTGCTTTGGAATTTTATTTTAATTGTTTGAATATGTGACTATCATTTGGCATTATTGAAATTTTTTTATCAGTTTTTCTGTTTTCCACCTCCATAGTGGAAAGTGTGCTAGATTTTAATGACTGAAGCATCTTCCGTCTATAACTCCGCGTTATCAGCTCCATCATCACTCAAATGTTGCTTTGCTTATTAGAAATAATGCTTACACCAAACATTCGTGTTCCTTTCTGCCAGGTTCAAGCTCATATTGGGCCATCTGCAGTTGGACAACCAGCTTCCTCTAACATTGATGCCAGTATTGTTGGCTCCTGAAATGAACTCTGCCTTGCATCATCCAGTGTTCAAGATGACAATAACAATGCGTAATGAAAATATTGATGGTATCCAGGTGTACCCTTATGTTTATATACGGGTAATTCTTTTTAACACGATGCCTAAAAGGTCTGTATCAATTGCAACAGTGAGGTGTTTGCCCAAGCTCTGACCAAATTTTATGATGACATGATAGGTAACCGAGAAGTGTTGGAGGCTTAATATTCATGAACCAATAATTTGGGCATTGGTGGATTTCTACAATAATCTACAGTTAGATCGTGTACCTAAAAGTTCTAGTGTCACAGAAGTTGATCCTGAATTACGCATTGAGTAAGTATCACAACTTGTTTTTGTGTCCTGAAAAACTGCAATTCATTGGACCTGCAGTGATATAATTCTGGTGTGCTGAAGTGAACTGTGCTTTCTCCTTCACCACCATCCTTATTTTTGGGTGGTTAAGTGCATATGCCAAGGCTTTGGCTTTTTTTATTTATTAAAAATCAACTTTCGTGTTCAAACTCTATATCAGTTTATAATACTTATGTGCAAATTAATAAACTTGGTCCATATCCATGTCATTTGCAATAATATTAATTATGTTTCCTTTTCTTGTGAGGGTTCTCAGTTCCTTCGTATTTTTTACCCCTTGGATTGGTACTGTCATAATTCTTTTTCCAACCCTCTCGTTGCCAGGTTGTAGTTTTCTGTCTTTGCTGCCCGTCAACTATTGGGTTTCCCCAAACCTACTAAACAAAGTATAGTATACGTGTTGCAATAGTACATCTAGAATTAGTAGTGTCATCTTTCTACTTATATTGCAAGTGGCCGGCAAACTTTATAACTCTGTCTACTGATGGGAAATAGAATTATATTGTCAACTAGCAGGAACTTAATCTTCCGTGATTTTATTATGGGAGTGACATTTCCTTAATCTTTTTCCTCCTTTCTTTCCAGCCTAATAGATGTTTCAGAAGTTAGGCTGAAGGTCGCATTGGAAACAGCGCCGGCTGAAAGACCTCATGGGGTTCTAGGGGTGTGGAGTCCAATACTATCAGCTGTCGGAAATGCGTTCAAGATTCAGGTAAGCTCTCTGGCTTATCTGGGTGTTTTTACTGTGCATATTGGGTGGTTCTATAGTTGAATGCTATGATTTTCTCCAGTTTTTGTATTGACTTTTTTATTTTCAATTTTTCCTACTCACGTTTGTAAGTATTCTTAAATTTGCAGCAATTCGTATGGCCAAATGATATGTAGACTTAACACGTTTCCAATCTATTTTGTAGGGTAATATTGGGATTGACGCTATGCTCATGACACTAATATCTCATTGCTGCAGGTGCATCTTAGAAGGGTGATGCATCGAGACAGATTCATGCGGAAGAGTTCCATTGTTTCTGCCATTGGTAACCGTATTTGGAGAGATCTGATCCATAATCCTTTACATTTGATATTTGCGGTTGATGTACTTGGTATGACAAGTTCAACTTTGGCATCTCTTAGTAAAGGGTTTGCAGAGTTGTCAACTGATGGACAATTTATGCAACTACGTTCGAAGCAGGTAAGTTCTCATATTAACCTAGAAAACAACAAAGAAAGAAAAATTAGCAGTTCATTTCTATTACAAGAGGCTAATTTTGACATGGTTTCAGGTATCATCAAGGAGAATAACTGGGGTGGGTGATGGAATTATGCAAGGTACAGAAGCACTTGTGCAAGGTGTTGCTTTTGGGGTGTCTGGAGTAGTGAAAAAACCTGTAGAGAGTGCTAGACAGAATGGGTTTTTAGGACTTGTTCATGGGCTTGGACGTGCTTTCGTGGGAGTGATAGTGCAACCAGTCAGTGGGGCATTGGACTTCTTCTCATTGACTGTTGATGGAATTGGAGCAAGTTGTTCCAAATGCTTAGAGGTTTTTAATAGCAAAACAACCTTCCAGAGAATTAGAAATCCCCGAGCTTTCCGGGCCGATGCTGTACTCAGAGAGTATTGTGAGAGAGAAGCTGTTGGGCAGGTAATTTGTTACTGCTTTTACGTAAATTCTATGTGCAATACTAGAAATTTTATCTCTCATTAGCCGGAGAAACTATGAGCCTTTTCTTAACTTTGTAAACTTCAGAACAGAGGATGAGAGTTGACTGGTGAGAAGGTTGACTTGAGTGATGGATGGAACTATTTGCATTAGTAATGCTGCGAGTCTGAGTGAGTTGGATACAGGATCCATACAATATTTGATGGCTTGGTTTTTGTGAGCCTGAGATGGTTAAAAGTTCAGGATGAAGCCCTTATGGAGTTTTTGTGATTTTTATTCTTAACTTTAATGAATCATTGTTGAAAAGCTTGAAATACATGTTGTATGAAATATAAATGAAAAGTATCTTTTAATTCTTACCCTCTGAACTGCAAAAGTTGTGAGTGTTTGGTATTTTGGTTTGGCACTGCTTCAACCCAAAAGAAGTTAGCTAGGTCTATCATTTTCAGGAAAAGGAGTGTAGCTTTAGTCAGTCACTATTATCTTAATGTACACTTCTTATTTATTTTTATTTTATTTGTTTTTTTCGTAGATGATTTTATACCTTGCAGAAGCACATCGGCATTTTGGTTGTACTGAAATATTCAAGGAGCCCTCAAAGTTTGCTTGGTCTGATTATTATGAAGATCATTTTGTTGTGCCTTACCAACGAATTGTTTTAGTGACCAATAAGCGAGTCATGCTGCTTCAGGTTAGTAACAGTCTTTGCTATAGCCTATAGATACCTCTGTTGTATGTTACCAAGTTTGTCTGCTTGACATTCAGTCTCTTTTCTTTCCCTTTTAGTGTTTGGCTCCAGACAAAATGGATAAGAAACCTTGCAAGATCATGTGGGATGTACCTTGGGAAGAGCTTATGGCCGTGGAGTTGGCAAAAGCAGGCTGCAATCAGCCATCTCACTTGATCCTCCACCTCAAAAATTTTAGGAGATCAGAAAATTTTGTACGGGTTATAAAGTGCAGTGTTGAAGAAGAAACTGAGAGACGAGAACCCCAAGCTGTTAAGATCTGTTCTGTAGTACGCAAGATGTGGAAAGCATATCAGTCTGACATGAAAAGCATAATTCTGAAGGTCAATAGTGTACAAAAGTATTAATTCCTGTAGAGGAGGTACGATATACCAAACCCTAATATGATTCTCTATTCTCAGGTTCCATCAAGCCAGCGACATGTGTACTTTTCCTGGTCTGAAGCTGATGGGAGAGAATATCGTTTACCGAACAAGGCCATTACCAGGCTGAGAGAGCTCCCATCAGACGGTTCTGCATTGGATGGTAGGAGATTTGTTAAACACAGTATTAACTTTTCTAAGATTTGGAGCAGTGAACAAGAATCCAGAGGCCGATGCACATTGTGCAGAAAGCAGGTAATTTAGTGTTCATCCTGCTGTACCTGTGTCCAGTTTTGGAACTTTATTGTCTTCTGGTCAAGAGTTTAGAACCCTGCAGTGGAGCAGTCTTAGATGAAACGTTATTTCATACGTTCAGGTTTCGGGAGATGGTGGAATCTGTAGCATTTGGAGACCCATTTGTCCAGACGGGTAATTATGATCATTGTTTTGTTTTCTATTTTTCTTGAAAACCTTATAATGATTATTGCATTTAATTCTATTTTTATCAGTGACTATATATTTTTATTTATTATTTGGTGTGAGATCTTGAATGCCAATACTTGTGCAGTTCAATTTCTTGATGGCCAAGTTGTAGAATCCTTTCCTGACTATAATTTCATCTTTCTATGCATTAGTCATAGGACTTTTTAGTTTGGAGGACTTTTCATGTGAATTCTCTGTTGCCACAATTAAAGCGCTGTTGTTTCTTTCTTTGTTAATATTTATATGAATGTTGACATTTGCTTTAAAAGACCCCCAAGTTTCTGTCAGGACATGATTTGAGCCGCTAGGACACTGTTTAAAGGCTACTTGTTACCAAACCTTGCTAAGTTTGAGAAACTTGTTTTTTTTTTTTTTTTTTTCAAGGTATGTCTCCATTGGTGATATTGCTCACATTGGCAGCCATCCTCCAAACGTTGCCGCAGTTTACCGTAAGATTGCCAGATTGTTTGCACCTCCAGTTGGTTATGACCTGGTAAGAAATTTATAATTAAATCACAAATGTAAAACCTGGTTAGGTTTGTTTTTCGTCTGGGTATAACCTAGTTAGGCTAGTCTCTAGGATTGTTAACATTTCTAGGTCATCCCTCTCAATATAACTTCCTGGGAGAGTAATCGATGAATTGTGGTGTTTTCTTGTGCCCCCATCTTCAGTTGAAATATGTATATTTTCTTTTCATATATAGTCAGGTCACGTGTGAAATAGTCAAAACATCATTTGATTTGTTACATAACAACAATTGGAATGAAAGTTGGGGATATTGGAAAATCTGATCATAAATCTTTCACTCATTTTAAACTACACATAGACCGTGTAGTCATGATCTGGATTGAGATTAAGTTTGTTCAATATAGTCTTATCACTCCAGTTAGGGCATTGAACTATGATGAGTCCGATGCAGCTTGAAGTTTTGTGATATGCTTAATGGTTCCTATTAGGGGTCGTTTGGTACGGCGGACTGTCATGGACTGGACTAAGTCCTGGGACTGTCTTGGATTAGCTCGGATTGGCCCAAGCTGGATTAAGTACTGACCTACGTTTGGTGTTGTGTCGGACTGAGCTGGATTGTAAAAATAGTGAAGACCTATGTTTGGTGTTGTGTCGGACTAAAAAATCATTTTTGTAATATTTAAATTTAATTGGGGATTTTGACTTTAAAAAATATTTAAATTTAATTAGCCCTTAATTGGGGCTGATGTGTGAAATTTTTTTTATAAAAATTATTAAATTATAAAAAAAATTACAAAAGAGAAAAAAAACCCATTCTCTCTTCTTTCCTCTTCCTTCCTCTCTCTCTCTCACTCTGCCTTTCTTTCACATCTCTGCCTTCCTCTCTCTCTCGCTCTGTCTTTCTTTCCAAATTTCCAAAGAGAAAAACAGAATAAACCCAATTAGCCCCACACCAAAACTTTTCACAAACCAATTACCACACCACAAAATTAAAATTAAAAAACACCAAAATGCCCAAAACACAATTGGGATCTTATTGATCCCTTTCTTCTTCTTTGGCCATTACCAGAATGATGGCTGCGCTCCGCTCCGATCAGTGGAAGCAGCTGAAAGACATCTTCTAAGGCCCACTGCTGCGGTAAAATGGATAATAAGCGTTGTTCTTGTTGGAGACTGCCTTGAGAAGAAGACCCACTGCTGCTCTCGAACTGTGCATCTTCTAAGGCATCTCTGTTTTCATTTTCTGAGTTAAGGACGAAAGGGAATTGGAAGAGAATGAGAGTGGAGAGCTACAGGGTTTTGCAGACAGAGTGAAATGTAAAGGGAGAGATAAAAAAAACTTGCCTGAGTACAACTTCGAAGAAGAGCAGATTCGATGTTGAAGGAAACGAGAGAGAGAGAGAAAGAGGCGTTGGCTCAGACTCGCGTGTTTTGTTTAGCGAGCTCGCTATTTTGAGAACCGTGAGTGAGGCATTTTTTGTACTGTTGGACTATATAATCTCATTTAAGTTAGTCCCTCCTTTCACCAAACATTGGTTTTAAGTGCTAATTAACCCAGTCCAGTCCAGTGAGGCCTACCAAACATGCCCTTATAGAATGGCTTTTTCCCGGTCAAATATTGATGACCTCTCTTTGGTAATCTATTATATAAATGGTTAATACATGTTCATATGCAGGTATGGAGGAACTGCATGGATGACTACACAACACCGATATCGATTTGGTATCCTCGGGCTCCAGAGGGATATGTATCTCCTGGATGCATTGCGGTGGCTAGATTTGTTGAACCTGAACTTGATGTAGTGTACTGCATAGCTGAATCACTTGCTGAAGAGACGGAATTTGAAGAGCAGAAGGTTTGGTCGGCTCCAGATTCTTACCCGTGGGCGTGCCACATTTATCAAGTCCACAGCGATGCTCTTCACTTTGTGGCTCTAAGACAAGCTAAGGAAGAATCTGACTGGAAACCTATGAGGGTTCTTGATGATCCTCAGCCTCTATTGGACTCACTAGAAGAGACCTGAAATGTGGGTTTATATTGTAAGGCCTTTCCAAATTTTGCTAGTTAAATTTCAACCAAAAAGAAAAGAAAAAAAAAGGGCTTGATCATATGTCAAATTCTGAGTGTATAGTACTGTATAGCATGTCTTCTCTCTTGTTATGGATTTTTATGCAATTTGCATCTGATAGTTGAGGCAGCTTGTATCACTATGATGTCTCTCTATAATCCATTAGAAGAGTTATTAGAGGGAGAAAGTTCTGTCAGTGTAAAAACCACAAGAGCAAATACAATTCCTTCCAATATTCAGTAATACTTTTCTTGATTATTTTTTTAATAAGATTGTACATATGTGAAATCATTTTAACTTTTTACACACTAAAAAAATATGTGAGTGCCCCTGCCAAGTGCACTGGGGACTGGAAGCTGCCCCACGCATACATGTGAGTGGTTCGCCCGTGCCAAGTGTCAACACATGCGTGTTTCGAGTTTTGGGTTTGAAGGAAGGAAAAGCCTTTCAAAAAATGCAATGAATGCTTTGTATGGCAACCACCAAATTTGCCGACACTCTTATCCGTGTTGATTGAGGGGGTTATATTGACTTCTTATTATAATATTCACAATCTTATTATAATATTCACAATGAGATCGTACCACCTCAATTAGCAAAATATTATAATTGCGATCTTGAGCTCTTACAACTGAATATCCTAATTAACAACCTCACAGAATATCCTAATTAAAAATGTTATTAAGTTTTCTACACTTATGTTTTCAAATAAAAAGTGCATGATGATTTTCTTCCATTTTTAATTTAATGAAATATAAAAATATATTAAAATTAAAAAGGAAAAAGTCTGGCTCTTCAATTTGAAGGAACCAAGTAATGCTCTTTAAAAAATATCCAAAATAACAATAATTTTTTGTTGTTTAACAAAATGGTTATTAAATCGTTGACCCAAAAATGCCAAATCCAATCCAAATCCAATCTAATCCAATCATTACACTTTACACTTTCCTTATTTACAAAGTTGCCATTACCCGCCACTCCACTCCTAACTACCTTCTTCATCTTCTTCAACCTTTCAGATCTCTCTCACCTTTCCATCTGTGAAATTCAATGGAGGGTCTGATCAAGGGTTTGATCGATGTGGCGCTCGGTCACGACGAGAACAGGAATGAAGATCCGGGCCCACGGGACCAGGAGGAACAGTCCAGATCCACCTGGGCGCAGGTAAGCTACCACCACTCTTATTTTTCAAAAGCATTTTGAATTTCTCGATCTTAGATCACAAGTTAAAGAGTTGAATTTTGGTGTTGCTTGTACCTGCTAAAATGCGCAGGTAGTGTCCGGGGAGGAGCAAGATGAGAATGGCAGTGATCGCCCACATGGGTCCAAGCAGAGTCATTGGAATCGACAGGTTTGGTTTGGATTGCATTGGGGTTTTTGGGTTTTGGTTTTGTTTACTGTGAAATTAATGTGAACTGCAAGTGTGAAAACTTGCAGGAACAGAGTCATTTGGGGCGTGCAGAGTGGGACAATGTGGATTCGGAACCTTCAAGGCGACCCCACAAGGTGAATTGTATATTTTAAGTAGTTAATTTACTTATTTGTTTGAAATTTTTGTTATGGGATTTGGATTTGTTGAAGATCATTGTTCTAAATCTGAAGAACCCATTTTCTAGAAAGTAAACATCCTCAGGTTTTTGTACATGATATCCAAAATTTAATGACTGAAGCATAAGGAACAATGAAATTTAACGATAATCTTCCTTTTCATAGAGGATCAGGCTTCTCTATTGGTTATCATATGGATGATATAATGCAAGAAAGTATTCGTGGTTTCGAAAGAACTTATCATCTTCATCATCATACTTAAGTGACCTTTTTGTTTTGTGGGTTTCAATGTCATTTTTATCTCTTCGTGTGTCATATCCTCACAGATATCTCAAATGCAGGCTGCACATGAGGGATATGAAAGGAATGATGATGATGGACGACATGGTTATAACCAAAACTACTCAAGCAGGAAGGTTTGTCTTATACTAATTATCAATTTTAATTTAGTGGGATTCATTTCGAACATTTTGGTTATATTTTTATCATCCATGTTGAAGGATGAAGAGGAAAATAAGGATGGCTGGGAGACTGTTGGAAAGAGGCCTCCCAGGCAACAACCACACAAGGTTTGTTTTCTTCGTTTGAGTTTATCAAACATCAAAAAGGCACCTACAGATATTGGTTCCATTTTCATTATCTGGGGGCAGCATAATCTGTAAACTGTCAAAAAGTTTGGTCTTAACTTTTTGATGTTGGGTTATAGTTTGTTTTTTCAGTAGATTGGCTTCTTAGCTGCATTTTATGTTTTCCTAGATAAGTTGGGCTTGTAGCCTTGAAACAGTTTCATCCAATATCCATGTAGGGCATTAACTAACTTGTACTTCTATTGAGTTGAAGTTATTAGAAATTAATCTTGAATTATATGAATTACAGACTTCTGCTACTTTTCCTTTTTTTCCTTGTTGACTATGCAATATGATAAGTTCATGACATTCTGATCTATTCTATTTCCTAGAGGTCTTGTCTTATTAATTTTAAGTTTATAAAAAAAGGGAATTTGTAATCTCCTTATGTAATGCTCGCTAAATAAAAAATCAACAGATTCAGATGGGCCAGTGGAATGGATATAAACGGCCTTCCACCGAGCAAGAGTACTCTGATGAGGCTGAAGTAGGTGCTAAAATAGAACCTTCTGAAGAAGAGCTTTCTGATCTGTCACAAGCTTGCAGTAAAATCTGGGAACTTGATTTAAACCGTTTAGTGCCTGGAAAGGACTATGAAATTGACTGTGGTGGAGGGAAGAAGGTCTACCAAAAGGAAGATTTGGCAGAAGGCAGCTTATTTACCTGGCTGAGTGAAGATATATTCAGGAGACCTACTTTTTCTCGTTTCTGTTCTCTTTTAGATAATTACAATCCAAATGAGGGGTGCAAAGAAGTTATCACATCTGAGGAGAAGCAAGAGCAGGCTGCATTCATAGAAGAAATCAGCAGAACTGCTCCCATTAAATATCTTCACAAGTATCTCTCACGAAAGGGCATTCTATCTGAGAGCTATCAAGATTTTAAAAGAACATTGACCACTCTCTGGTTTGATCTTTATGGCCGTGGTGGTACATCTGCTTCCTCCTCTGCTTTTGAACACGTTTTTGTTGGAGAAATTAAGCAACGTGGTGAAGATGAGGTTTCGGGCTTCCACAACTGGCTTCAGGTTGTCTTCTATGACTTATTCTTTACCTATATTTTGCATTTTTATTGTATCTTGGCATGTCAACCTAAATATGATGTTAGTTGAGATGTGTGTTTGGTATTATTTTCATGCCTCTTTTTTTTTTTTTTTTTTTTTCTTTTTTCTCCCCATCTATCTAAAGTTGTCTTACTCAGTGAATGCTAAGTATCTTTATTCTATATCTTTCCAGTTTTATCTTGAAGAAGCAAAAGGAAGGGTTGACTATCAAGGTCATATTTTCCCCCGTCGACGTGGGCAAACTGTAAGTAATTGTGTACAGTGTTCTGACTGCAAGGCTACAAGATAGTGGAAATGGGATTACTTAAGCTCTCTTACACTTTGTTGCATCACATTTAAGGGTATTTAATTTTGATATTATGTCTAACTGAACTCCTTATGGAATATGAAGTAACAAAACATTCAAGAAATTATTAACAGAGAAGTAAATGATACAGTAATGCAATGACTTCTCAGAGTTGATTCCCACTGTAGAAAGATGTAAGAATAACTCATGAAGGTCTCACAATTTGAGACTTGAGGTTGTGCGTTGATGACTTGCGCAAAGATATTTGTCTTTCTTTTTTGTTTCTATTTCCAGTGTTAACAAACATGCTAAATCATATTTTAACATTAAATATCTTAATAATCTTGTTGAGACTCTTGAAGAATTCATTACTGTGAAAGCAAATTCAAAGCTTAGCTTCGAATAGAACTTCCTTTTATGTTCAATTTATGGTACTAATTGTATTAACGAATGGCTTCCCTATTTTTGCTGCCCCATGGGGAAATAACTGAACTTTTAGCATCATCTCATCATATTATATTTCTTTTGAAACCTGCCATGCTTGAATATGAATCTTTGTCCTGCTCTGACTTGGAAAGTGTTATGTATACTAAATTGCAGCCAGACTCTGAAACCCAGTTGCTCACGATCCAATTCGAATGGAACGGTGTTTTGAAAGCTGTATCAAGCACTTTAGTTGGAGTGAGCCCAGAATTCGAAATTGCATTGTACACCCTGTGTTTCTTCATGGGTGGAGAGGACAACCATATTGGGCTAGGTCCATACCAAGTTAACATCAAATGCTATCGCTTCGGAGACAGAATTGGATCTGTGTTTCCTATGGCAGAGTGTTGATCCTCAGGGTTTAAACCAAACAACTTATTGTCCTATAAGGTTGAGTTATGTGTAGGTGAAATTATATTGAAAGTACAGGGCAATGACAATAATTTGTATTGGAGTGTGATAAGATTTGTAACTTATGATTGAAGCCACCATTAAGAATTTTATGCACGAACTAGCCTTTCTTCGTAATTTCCACCCTGCGGATGAAAAAATAAAGAAAACATCACATAAATTCAGATGAAATATTTCTCTATCATACTTCAGCTCAGTTGTGTATACAGGCTGATAGCTGACCAGGCTATGGATGCTGCAGAGCTTCTCGCCGTCTCTAATTCTTCAATTGCCTTTACTCATTTCGTCTTCCTTGTCAAGAATTTCAAAAAAAAAAATTGATGAAGAAGAATTTCAAAATTTTAAGTTGACAGAATATTTTCAGCTTTTGGTCTTGGAGAAAGGAAAATAACGAGAAACTCAAACATCTTATTTTAAGAAAAAAGCAAATCAGAGTTTGAATCTTACACAAAAACTCAACCATCTAACCGAAAACGTCTGGTATGAACTGAAGTACATATTGCCCCGAATTGAATTTCTAAAAAACCAAGAATTAACATTCATAGTCAATTTTCTTTTCTTTATTTCTTTATTTCCAAAAGTTTCTCACCCACAATTAAAAAAAAACTCATTCATAATTCATTTATTAATATTTTACTAAAAATACTTGATTTTATTAGGGTAATGAATTATCAAAATCGGAATATAATCAGGTTATGAAACCATCTATTTGCATGGGAATCGATTTAAGGCCCAAAAGTGACACATGTCTGGAAAAAAAATCAGATTGAAATATGATCCAAAACCAGGGCCAGTTCAGAACCATATTTGTAATAAAATGGGTTTATTTAGCCTCATTAAACCATCTCAATTTTAAAAAAATCCCCAAAGGAGGAGAACTGCACCATCTCAGTTTTTCTTGGTGATTGTACTTGGTTTTTTCCAGTATCAATGAAGGCTATTTTTCCTAATTGAAAAAAAGGGTTAATTTGGAATCAAGTGGATTTTGGACTATAAATTTTACCATCCTTTTTAAACTATATGAATTTGTAAGGCTTAGATATGAATTTGAAATCTATACCTGATCGGTGCATAATTACATATCATTTTGTACTCTTCTAACTTATGATTTGGTTATGTTTTTGAGTTAAACTTGTGCTTTTAATTTCTTTTGTGTTTGTTTCAGTGTAATAAGCTTTGAGACTCATTAAATGCATTTTGGAGACAAGTTAGCTCAAAACGGTGATAGCAGATCAGTCAACTTCACGGATTGGACTGTACTTGCTCAAGAAAAACCAGATAACGAGCCATACATCATTGGAAAGATGCGGAAGTCTAGTTTCTGGAGAATTTTACGGTTCATGATTCCGCGTCTTCTAGAGAAAGTTATACAAGTTTTGGCAACTTAAGGTCAAATTCGGCAGCATCTGCGTTACTGGGCCAAATATCACATTTGAAGGGCTTTCTGATTTTTCCTTGAGCTGGGCTGCATATACTTGAAAAGATAATTCAAAGAGCTTCAAGATCCATATTTTTCCAGATTTTTCAGAATGGAGCCACAAGCCCAAAACGAGCCCACAAGCTGACTGCAATGCATTGTCATGCATGACATATGCATGAGGTGTTATTGATTGTGGGGAAGTTAGGTGATGCAGATTCATTACTTATAATTTGAGTGGATTTTTGCAGCAGCCAAAGGAAATAAAAGAAGATGAAGTGGGAGCTACAACACTAAGCTTAAAGACAAGAAGAATTGTTTTCAATTGTAATTGTGTGTTAGGTGAAGTTAGTGTGGTTAGTGAACTCACTTGTATATTCAGATTTTCACTTCCCCCTAGGCCTATAAATAGGGAAGTTCTCTAAGTTTGTAAACACACCCCAAGGGGGGGAGCTCTCAAACACTTCTCTAGAGCTCCCTTCCCTTCTCTCCCTCAAATTCTCTTAGTTTCCCTTGTAGTTCTCAATTGTTGTAACAAGATCCTTTTACTAAATCTCAAACACTTCTCAAACACTTTTCATTTCTCTTCCACAATTCTCCAAGTTCACAAACATTCTCCAAGTTCTCAAACATCCTCCAAGTTCTCAAACACCTCTCTCTTCCCTTCCAAAAGTCTCCATGTTCTCAAACACGTTTCCTTTCTCTTCTCCAAATTTCCCAAACACATTTCCCTTCTCTTCCAAAAGTCTCCATGTTCTCAAACACTTCACAAACACCTTTCTCTCCCTTCCCTACGTTCCCAAACACTTCTCTATTCTCATCCAAACTCTCCATGTTCTCAAGTGTTGTACAAAACCTTTTTGCTTTTTTGTGTTTTCATTTCTGTTTTGTGTAGGAAAACTGAATTGGATCATTCAATCACCAATCCCTGTGGAATCGACCTCGCACTTGCATACACTAAACTACCAACGGCTCGTGCACTTGTGAGTATCACAAGTTGAGGATGCAGCTGAATCCATTTTGGTGCAGCTGAATCGACGCAACAAGTTTTTGGCGCCGTTGCCGGGGATTGGTAACATCGCTTGATTCTATTTGGTTTTCCTAGTTTATTTTTCATAACTGGACAGTTTCATGTTTTAAAGTTAATGACGTTAATTGACAATTTGTGTTTGTAGTCCAACGGACAAGGACAATTGCCTGACAAGCAAGAGAACTGGGTTTGAGTCCCAGCTTACACAATACAAAAAAAAGGTTCAAGTAGCATGTTGATTATTGCTAGTTTCTGGTTTCATTCACTTGCTCTTAATTAATTATCTTGTTCAAGTTTACATAAACACCATATGACTCTTGGACTGATTAGTGAATGAATGGGTAGATATTGAAGACAAACACCATGTTTAAAGTCTACTTGGTTCTCTATTTTTCTTCTTGTTCTTAATGGATTCGGAATTTGTGTTTAGACTAAACACCATAGCTAAATATTTTTTCTGAATACTTGATTAAAACCACACACCATATGGATAATCATATTTGAGAAAGAACGAACTCCATAACCTAGTTTGATTTACTTTGATACTTGTTACTTTGAAGCATGAAATTGGATGTTTGTGGTGAAGTTGAATCCCTAATCTTGATGTTTTAGTTTAGTTTATCATTTTCATTTAAGTTATGATTTCCTGATCCAATAAATGTGAAATTCTGTTTCAAGTTTCCTTGTCTTTCTTTAAGCATTTCTGAAGTAGCTCAATAAGAAAGCGGGAGAGAGAGGAGACAACCCAATCCATAGAAACAAGGAGTATGGAGTAGCGGAGAAGTCGACCTCCAGCTGCTATGGCCAACCACGCTCCAGCTAAACACTTCAAAGGGAAGCATTCCGATCATATCTCTTTCATTTGTATAATAACTGCTACGTACTCATGCTTAGTTTTGTCTCATTTTCTGTTTAATTTTTGTTAGGGTTTTCTTTTCCTTGATGTGGGAGAAACATGATTAGCAGCTGACCCAAATACTCAAAGAAGAACATGTGCTGCCATACTATGTGCATTACCCTCTCATTGTCTTCAAGGGGAAGTTCTAAACTCTCTTTCTTTTATTTCTTTCATTTCATTCCTTTACCTTGGATTTCATGTGCATTGCATGTTTTACATGGATTCAAACATTGAGGACAATGCTTCATTTAAGTTTGGGGGTGCAGGAAGTTTTTTTTTTAGTTTTTGTGTTCAGTGTCTGAAAACGTAGGCTTCTTCATTACTACAATTTTTTTTTTGTTCTGCTACTGTTTTGAAAGTTTGGTCCACGTTGTGTTCTTCATTCTTTTCATGCTGAACCCAACGACATAAAGAACATTAAATTTGACCAAGTGGTTTGAAAGTTGTATGTCAAAACAGATGATATGTCGAAATTGAGCAAAACAGCAATTTAAAACCTCACGTTTTTCTTTTTTTTGTTTCTTTTCTTTGAGTCATTTTCAGTTTTCCTTCCCACACCAATGATAAATCTTGAGTCTAACTTCTAAAATGGCTCTTAGGAATTTGATAAGCATTGTGTTAGGTATGAATGTTATTCTTTTGCTAGCTAAGTCTCACATAATTATTCTTGAGCGCTTTCTATGCACCTAAGCCATGACTATACACCTCTTGCATGTCTTACCCAATTGTATGCATTTTTGCTTGTGTGATTCACTGGAATGTCAAGTTTATAACTAAGATATGATTTAGGCCATCTTTGTTAAGCCTCTTTCTTTTTCCTCCATCAACCCATACAATACATATTCCATTGTAAACCCCTTTGTGCTCAAACACTTAGCCATTTCTTTCTATCACCTTATCATCCATTAAACATCCTACCATCTAGGGGACATGTAGAGTATGATTGTATTTGAGATTGTAATGTATTCAAGGCAATAAATGAGCTATTAAAAAAAAATCAAAAGAAAAAGAGAAAAGAAGTGTGGCCAATGTAATAACGACCCTAGGGTGATATAAGGAGAAATCAAGGTGATCTAGGGTAAAGAGCTCCAAAATTGGGCCAAATATTATACAAAGTGTGTAAATGTCAAAATCAAATTGTGAAGTGATTCAATTGCAAAATCTGGTGTTGTGAGCTTTTCAAATTATGTGCCTTACATGTCAAATGTCAATGATCTTGTTTATATGACATGCTCTACTTTGTTCCATAGACTTTGTGTTTCAATATCCATTCTTTGTCTAACCATTACCATAACCGCATTACAGCCATGAGTAAAGTCCTATTGATCTTGGTTTAGCTTGGCAAACTTGGGTTCATTCTTGCAGGAATTCATATCGTTGTTTGAGAAGCATGAGTTTTATCTTCATGGCTACTTCATACACACACCTTGAGCATGATTTTTGTGAGATTGGGGTAGCACTTGAATAATGTTTAGAACTTAGTGCTTGTTTTGTTCCTTGTTGAGCCATGTCTATGAAGTTTAATATTTCTGCCTGGTTGGAAGGTTAACGTTTTTATTTTTTTATTTTTTTTGTTTTGCTTAAGGACTAACAAATCTAATAAGTTTTCTAACCACTTGTTTTGTAGAGTTAGTAAAACATTTGTGGGTATCGTATCTGTTAAACCCTCAGGAGACACAACTCCTCCTACTAGGGATGCCTAGAGGTTTAAAGGCTTGTTGCATACGCTCAATGCAATCGAGTTACCTACGAAAGTGGTCTAGTTAACTTCTTATTTGTTTTTATCTTTGTTTTCCCTTTGTTTTGCTCAAGGACTAGCAAAATCTAGGTTTGGGGGTATTTGATCGGTGCATAATTATATATCATTTTGTACCATTCTAACTTATGATTTGGTTATGTTTTTGAGTTAAACTTGTGTTCTTCATTTCTTTTGTGTTTGTTTCAGTGTAATAAGCTTTGAGACTCATTAAATACATTTTGGAGACAAGTTAGCTCAAAACGGTGTTTGCAGATTAGTCAACTTCACGGATTGGACTGTACTTGCTCAAGAAGAACCAGATAACGAGTCATACATCATTGGAAATATGCGGAAGTCTAGTTACTAGAGAATTTTACGGTTCATGATTCCGAGTCTTCTAGAGAAAGTTATACAAGTTTTGGCAACTTAAGGTCAAATTCGGCAGCATTTGCGTTACTGGGCCAAATATCACATTTGAAGGGCTTTCCGATTTTGCCTTGAGCTGGGCTGCATATGCTTGGAAAGATCACATTTAATGAGTTTCAAATATCACATTTGAGACTCATTAAATGCATTTTGGAGACAAGTTAGCTCAAAACGGTGTTTGCAGATCAGTCAACTTCATGGATTGGACTGTACTTGCTCAAGAAGAACCAGATAACGAGCCATACATCATTGGAAAGATGTGGAAGTCTTGTTTCTAGAGAATTTTATGGTTCATGATTCCGAGTCTTCTAGAGAAAGTTATACAAATTTTGGCAACTTAAGGTCAAATTCGGCAGCATCTGCGTTACTGGGCCAAATATCACATTTGAAGGGTTTTCTGATTTTTCCTTGAGCTGGGCTGCATATGCTTGGAAAGATAATTCAAAGAGCTTCAAGATCCATATTTTTCCAGATTTTTCAGAATAGAGCCACAAGCCCAAAACGAGCCCACAAGCTGTGCATGAGGTGTTATTGATTGTGGGGAAGTTAGGTAATGCAGATTCATTACTTATAATTTGAGTGGTTTTTTGCAGCAGCGAAAGGAAATAAAAGAAGATGAAGTGGGAGCTGCAACACTAAGCTTAAACACAAGAAGAATTGTTTTCAATTGTAATTGTGTGTTAGGTGAAGTTAGTGTGGTTAGTGAACTTCCCTATTTATAGGCCTAGGGGAAGTGAAAATCTGAATATACAAGTGAGTTCACTAACCACACTAACTTCACCTAACACACATTTACAATTGAAAACAATTCTTCTTGTCTTTAAGCTTAGTGTTGCAGCTCCCATTTCATATTCTTTTATTTCCTTTGGCTGCTGCAAAAATCCACTCAAATTATAAGTAATGAATCTGCATCACCTAACTTCCCCACAATCAATAACACCTCATGCACAGCTTGTGGGCTCGTTTTGGGCTTGTGGCTCCATTCTGAAAAATCTGGAAAAATATGGATCTTTAAGCTCTTTGAATTATCTTTCCAAGCATATGCAGCCCAGCTCAAGAAAAAATCGGAAAGCCCTTCAAATGTGATATTTGGCCCAGTAACGCAGATGCTGCCGAATTTGACCTTAAGTTGCCAAAACTTGTATAACTTTCTCTAGAAGACTCGGAATCATGAACCGTAAAATTCTCCAGAAACTATACTTCCGTATCTTTCCAATGATGTATGGCTCGTTATCTGGTTCTTCTTGAGCAAATACAGTCCAATCCGTGAAGTTGACTGATCTGCAAACACCGTTTTGAGCTAACTTGTCTCCAAAATGCATTTAATGAGTCTCAAAGCTTATTACACTGAAACAAACACAAAAGAAATTAAGAACACAAGTTTAACTAAAAAACATAACCAAATCATAAGTTAGAATGGTACAAAATGATATGTAATTATGCACCGATCAATACCACAGACATAGTATGTAATTATTCTATATTGAGAATTTAAAATTATTTATATATAGTAATTACAACAACGACGACATGAAAAATTGAAAATTTATTAAGGAGGGTGTATTCAATTGAGATTTTAATGGATTGTTTTGAAGCTTAAAAGTACAGTGGTATTCAATTATGATTTTTAAGTAATCAATAAAAGTTTGGTGGTATTCAATTAGGATTTTTAAATAATCAATGCAAGTCCAATGGTATTCAATTAGGATTTTTAAAAGATAAGAATAGTACCGTGGTATTCAAAAACTTACCGATTTTAATGTATTTCATTAAATGGTGTATTGTGTGAGACTTTTGAGTGTGATATAAATACCAAATCACATAACAAATCTCACCCTCCTATGCCTGATTCTCATATATGCTCTCATATCTTTTTTTCTCCATTATTTTTTTATGCTTTCTACTGTGCAAAAAGATATAATTAAAAAATAAAAATCATAAAAGAGAGACGATAACAAGAAGATAGGAGGGGAGAATGCGGGTGATCGGTTGAGAAGTGTATAGTATAATATAGTTTTCACTGCTATTACCAGCCATCGTATAATATACTTTCTTTAAAGATATATTTGCACGGTAGCAGCTTCAAAATGAGTTGAACTAGAACAAAAAAGATTAACCTCTACTTCAAGATTCCATTTAGGGAGGCTACAAAGGCTTTAGGACAGCGTCTTTGACGTGCTTCACCGTACCAAACTCACCTTCTTACTTATTATTTATTTTCCTTTTACTTACCTATTATTTTGTTTTCTTCAATTTCATTATACCTTAAAAGCTTTCCTATTTATTTATATGTTATTTATAATATAATATTTTTTTGTGTTTGGCTTTACGGAAAAGGAAAACTATATTTTGTATATTTTTTATAATATATATTCAACAATTCCTCCTTTTGTACCAGAAATAGTAATCAATATTTCTGCATATTAATTTTTTGAAAGGATCTCCAACTGGACTACTAAGAAAAATAAATTCATGCAAACCCCATCTAAAACAGAGAACCATACCAGACAACATGCACTTAAAAATCTTAACTTTATTAGAAAAGAAAAAGCAGAAATACATATATTTTGTCCAACACAAAATGATCCAAAGAAAAAAAACCAATGACAAAACAGCTTTATGTAACACAATATTTCGTTGGATTCTTAGGTGGTCTGGCGTTTTCTTCTGTTGGATCTAGCTCTGCTCCGATTGTACAGGTTAAAGCAACAAAAAAACTGAATTTCATACAAACAGAGAAAAAATTATAATCACAGTAAGAAAGATAAAAACCCATCCAAAAATGAATTCTCAACCACCCCCACTTATGTACAAACAAAGGACTGTTGTGTTAGTAGTTTGTTTAAAATTTCCAAAAGACACCCTTATGGATTTGTATCTAATAATGCATCAGTTGGTAGTGAATGATATTCTAGTAGTGTCTAGACATGTATAGTTGAAACTGGACATACATAACAGTATGTGTGAAATTATAACCAAGGGTTAATGACCTAAATGGTCCCCAAATTATTGCCCCAATATCATTTTAGTCCACCAACTTAAATTTTCAATTCAAACGTCCTTAAACTTTTTATTTTGTACCAAGATGGTCCATCCATTATAGATTCCGTGACTTCTGATCACGCGATGGCCACGTGATTGAGTTTTGAAGGGTATATACGACTTTTTGAGAAGCTAACACAAAACTCCCGGGTTAATGATTTCAATGGTCCCCCAACTATTGCTCTAGTATCATTTTGGTCCCAAAACTCCCATTTTCTTCTTCTTCCTCCTCCCTTCCAACTGCCACTAAATTGTTGAAAGATTCACTGTTAGCAATTCAGCAAGTTTCAATCTTTATGTCGAACATACACGAATCACATAAAATCCTTGGGCGGAAGCCATAAAAGAATGTCGAACACAAGCTTCGGTGGAATGTATGGGGTGGTTGTTGAAAGCTTGGATTTTGGGTTAGAATTTGGGGCCATTTCAATTTGTGCATCAATGGATTCAACACTCAACATACTCTCAGAGTCAACAGAAAAATCTAATTTCTTAACAGCTCTCCACCTATAACAAGAAACCTAACAATCAAATTCAATTTATTTTATTTATAAATAAAGAAGAAAAGAAATTAAGCACAATAACAAACCTTAATGCTTCCGATTATGCCTATGGCGCTTGTGTCTTGCGAGTATCCGATCAGAAAGAAACGAACAGGATGATGAAGAAAATGAAGAAGAAGATAAACGAAAAGAAAAACCTTTTCTGGAATTTCTTCACAATTGTTACAATTTTTGGAGTTAGACTTAACTCTAAACAGAATTAGTAACTCAAACTAACCTAGCTGCCAGCCTACCCTAGTCCCAAATCCCTCAATCCCCATCCCCCGCAGCTCCCCAACCCCAACCCCTCTGCACCAGTCACCTCCTTCAACCTTTCGCCGCCTCACTGTTGGACGAAGCTGTGGTTCCAATGGTGCTCAGGAGGATACTCACCTAAAAATACGATTTTGTCCCTCAATTTCACAGAATAATAAACGGACTTTGACGGATGGACCATCTTGGTACAAAATAAAAAGTTTAAGGACGTTTGAATTGAAAATTTTAGTTGGTGGACCAAAATGATATTGGGGCAATAGTTTGGGGACCATTTAATTCATTAACTTTATAACCAAATATGGGAAAGTCTAGCGGAACCTAGACATAACTATCCAAAAAACATATGCAAATTCGGCCAGACTTGGGCAGACCAACTCAAATTTGGCTAGATCTAGTCATATCTAGCAAAATCTGTTGAAAATAGATGATGATAGGTAGAACAGACATTGGGCAATGCCCATCCAAACAAAGATAAAAATAAAATAAAAACACGAGGGTAAAGGGTGAAGTCTGTAATGCAAATTATCTGTGGTCATGGTGTAGCTTCTTGAAACTTGAGCTCTAATCAAATTCGTGATTCACCAGAAAACTAAAGGCAGAAAATTTCCACTATAGTTTTTTGGTGCATCACGTATCGACCATAATTCATCTTCAGTAATAAGTAATGTTGACATCAACATCAAACTTTCCAATGGAATTAAGCTCTAATCGAATCGATGATTTACCAGAAAACTAATTTGAGAAGCAAACTCTCCAACTAGTTTTTTGGTACATCATCGACCGACTAGAGCTCACCTCCAGCTTTACCAATCAAAGGAAGTAATAATTTGTGTGCACACTCTGGTCCATATGCATTAGTATATATAGGGGGTCTTAGTGGATCCTTAAAGAATATTGGCCAATATATAAAAATAAACAAAAATAAATTTTTAATAGTAATCTACTAATTAAGCTAACGTCATTAATGTTATGTATATTTGGAATGATAATTTTAAATTTAATGAAATAATTGTCATTTTTAAATGGCAAGTAATTGTAAAAGTTGTACTGTAAATATGTTTCCTAAGGAGTTGATAAAAAGGTCTAAACATTGCAAATTAAAATTGCTCTGCATTCAGTGTATGGTGTATCTATTATAACTTACTTTCTATCAAGGTCTAAAATATCGATGATTTCGAAAATATCGGTAGTTCAAAAACACCGAAATTTCAATGGAAATATTGGGGAATTATCGATATTGATAAAAATGGAATAAAACCCACGGAAATTGTAAAAAAAGAACTTGAAATTTTTTCTTGAAACTTTAGAGGATATTTATTTAGTCAAATATCTTTTACTTCATCACAAAAAATGAGAAGGAAATGCATTGCATGATAGGTTTAACTGATTTAAGTTGATTATATAGCGAGCTCACAAACACTGCGAGTGTAGAAAATACGTAGTAATTAATGAAAGAAGATTAAACACACTATAATCATTTATTTATAATGATTTACTAAAATATTTTACACTTTATACATTGCATGGTAAGATACATGAGTGACTTAATACCACATAGAGTTCCTTTAAGGTTCAAATTTGAGTTATTTACACTAACACCCCCTTGAGGTTTTCGGCTTTTTCACAAAATTCCTTGAGGTTTTAGAAATTAAAAGAACACCCCATGATGTTTTAAATTGTTTTCACAAAACTCCTTTTCATTGATTTTATAAAAAAAATTCTCCAAATGACAAAGTTGGCCTTTGAGATTAGATTGCATATACTTCATTGAGGTTAATTTTGTCATTTGTATACGTTTTATTTTCAATGAAATCATCAATTTTTGGACAAACAATCAACAAAAAAGGGTTTTGTGAAAACAAACTGAAACCTCAGGGGGTATTCGTGTAATTTTTGAGACCTGAGTGGGTTTTGTGTAAACACAAGAAACCTGAGTGGGTGTTAGTGTAAATAACTCTTCAAATTTTTCACAGTCTTTATCATCTCGATATTATCGATATTATAGCGATAATTTGGCCAAATGTTGTTGAAGTGTGAGAAATTATCGACGTCGATATTTTTCGATATTATCGTCGCTATTATCGATACTTATACGATATGTGTATGGATATGTTCCAAAATATCCTAGACTCGAAAAAACGATAATATAGTCCTTGCTTTCTATTTAGTAAATTTTCTTTTCTTGTACTTTCCTTAATTTGAAAATATTCTAGTGAATTTCCTTTTCTTGTACTTTCTTAATAAGCCTAGCTCCTTAGGCTCATTAAGAGACTGATTTTGGCTACCATCTCATCATATTATATTTTCCTTAACAGAACTTGCTAACAACACCACATTCTTTGAGAAATCTTAAGCGTAAGCACAAAATCGGTGTTTGCCTTTGTCTTTTGGCTAACCATTCAACCTTGCCCAAAGGGTTTCAAGTCTTTTAGCTAATTAGTCAACATTCAATACAATTAGAGCCATATTCACGAGTCCCATGTAGCAAACCTTGCACCACAATAATCATCCAATTGTTCTTTGTCAAGTTATTGTTTTGGTATATTTATACGTTCTTATGCACAGGTAAATCACTGGAAACCATGCTTTCTCCAGATTTGCTACAGATTTTGTTCTCGCTTCAAGATTTTATGCTATGGTGGGTTTGGCCGTGACGGTGGTTCTTCATGTGGTGGTGGTAGGTTCATTTAGGCTCCTGGGTTGCTTTAGGGTTTTGGCTATGGTGGGTTTGTGAGCTTTGTTTAGGATTATGCTTAATTGTGGTGATGTTGGCTAATAGTTTTAGTGCAGCTTTTGTCCCCTCTAGTTTTGTTTTTAGCATGTTAGTTTCTTGCCCCCTTGGGATTAGTGCTTTAGATACATGTTGATGTCGTTGATTATATAGTTAAAGTTTATTGAATGAAGTTTCTCTTTGATTAAAAAAAAAAAAAATTATTATAAAAAATGTACTCTGATATAAAATTGCATTCAAGGGCAACATTTTGTCAAGAAAAAAAAACAGAAAAAAAAAAAAACAAAGTAGATATTGTGGATTTCGTGCGTAGATCTTGTCATGCTTATATGGCCAAATCTAGGCAAATATGGTGGCTTGCCCAAGCATAGGCAACATAGCTAGGATTTTATATTCGGGGGGCAAAAATGTCAAACACAAGGTTGAGTTATATATTGTTTTTTGGCTATTGAGTAAACTATTAAAGAACTAGTGAATACGTCAACTGGGGCATAAATAAGCCTAGGCCCGCACACTTCTCAAAGTTGTATTCCAATATGAATCTACATTTATGAAAGAAAAAAAACCACTCATTTCAATTTAATACTCTTGTAGATAGGGACATTCTTCAATAAATATTTTATGTTAAGAATTAGTTACATACTTCTAATCTTGGCCGTTGGATTGCATTCATTAAATGTGTTGGTAATATCTTAGATGTAATCCAATAGCTGAGATTAGAAGTATGTAACCAATCCCTAACTTAAATACTTATTAAAAAAATGTTTCTATCTACAAGAGTACTAAATTGTAATGAGTGGTTTTCTTTCATAAATGTAGTATGATTTTACTACTATATTTATATTTGAATACAACTTTAATAAGGGTGGGGGCCATGGGCTTACTTATATCAATTTTTATTTTTAGTTGTTACCACACCCAATATATACATTGAAAGGGGTTAAATAAATTGGAGGGCTAAGAGCATCCCCAGGATAGTCTCTAAATTTTAGTTGAAATGACTAGAAAGCTATTATAGCAAACTACTTAAAATGATCTCTATTTTGGCTGATCTATAATATTTTATTATTTCTCTCCCATCCTCTCTAAATTAAAAGTTTATTAAGAAGTCAAAAAGTAAGAGGGAAGAGAGGGTTGTGGACCTAGGGAGAGAGAAGAGGAAGAAATGGAAAACCCTTAGAGAGCCACCAAACTCAAATAGGGAGTTCTCCAAAATAGAGAGCCAGATAGCAAGTCTGTTGGAGTTGCATTTTGCCCTCATTCTAGCCAAAATGGCTAAAAATCAGAGTATAGCAACTCTGCTAGAGATTCTCTAAGGCCTTAGCATAGCTTTGCGCCTATGCCCAAGGATGGGGTGGGGTAAAAGTTGTGTCCTCCATGGCTAATTGGTATATCCAAAACGATTAGTGCAGATATAGGGAACCAACTTAAGTTTAGCAAGACATGGGTATATCTAGTCGTACTCGGGCAGATCTAGCTAGCTACACCTGAACAGCTCTGGACGAAACTGTACAAATCTAGCTGGAGTTGTGGAGATCTAGCTAAATCGGTGCAGACTTAGTATGATCCGTACAGATCAAGAGAAATTTATGCAAATGTAGACGAGTATGGGCAATTTAACCTAATATGACCATGACGACAAATGATAAATAGTCTGCATATGTAGTTACATGTCGACAAATCTAGCTGGACTTGACCAGATCTAGCCATATCTAGCCAGATCTAGACATACATAGTTGAATTAGTAAAATCCTAACCAAATTTGAGAAAGTCTAGCCGAACCTAGAAATAACTAGCCAAACATAGCCAATCCGGCCAGAATTGGGCAGAGCTATAGCCAAATCTGGCCAGATCTAGTCATATCTAGCTAGAGTTGATAGTCAGATCTGTGCAGAAATAGAGGAAGATGGGTAGAACAAATATTTGGAAATGCCTATCAAGCCAAAAATAAAATAAAATAGAAACACGAGGGTAAATGGTGAAGTCTGCAATGCAAAATATATGTGGTCATGGTAGCTTCTTGAAAACCTGAAATCTAATCGAATTAGAGATTCACCAGAAAACTAAAGGTGGTAAATGTGCACTATAATTTTCTGATGCATCACTAATCGACTAGAATTCATCTTCAGTTCTAGCTATTTTGGTAGTCAATCAATCTTTTCAGTGAATTCAAGCTCAAATCGTATCGATGATTTACCAGAAAACTAAGATGAGAAACTAATAACTCTAACTAGTTTTTTGGTACATCATCGACCGACTAGAGCCCACGTCTTGCTTTACCAATTTGATGAAAAGCAATATCATTCACGCATACTCTGCTCTATATGCACTAGCATATATAGGGTGTGCTAGCGGCTCATTAGTGAATATTGGCCAATATGTAAAATAGAAACGTTAATGGTAAGCAATGTCATTAATGCTATGTATATTTGGAAGAGTGCTGCTATTTTTACCTCTATTTTATTTTCTCACTCACCTTATCGTTCCACTCACCATGTAAATTTGAAAAAATAGAATCCTATCTTTCCACCCACCGTTATTTTATGTTTTAATTTTGAGGGTATTTGTGTCAATTTAAGTGAATTTTTGGCTATATTTGAAATTTTTTATAAAAATTGACATTTATGAAATTGAGGTGTAAATTTTGGCTATTATTGATAAAAACTCGCTAATCAATAATAGTTGATATATGGAGAGGATCAAGTTGTGTTTCATGGACTGGAAAAGTGTACATTTAAAGGGCAATTTTCTATTGTGTTCCATTTGGGCGTAAAAAGAGACAAGTGAAAAGAATAGAAACAACAACTTGCATACACAAAAAAAGAACGAAAATAATTGAACTACTGAACATGGAATAAAATCAAACAATGGACTGAAAAATGAAGCACATATATAGAACCACTTCTATTTTTCTTTTTCTTTTTGTCAAACGGTAGAATAGGTGGGTTACGTGAGTTGAGGTTTTTGTCAAATATTGCCGATATTATCGTTTTTTCAGGACTAGGATATTTTGGGACATATCCATACACATATCATATAATTATTGAGAATATCGATGATAATATTGGGAAAATATTTATGTCGGCAATTTCTCACACGCTTCAACAAAATTTGGAGAAAATATCGCGATATGCGCATGCAATGGAAAAAAGGAAAAAAGAACCTGTAGCACACGCGCAAAGGGGGATTCAGATCCCTGCCATTACACTCCTCCAACGCCTTAATCACCATGTTGCTGATGTTTTTGTGTTAATAAGCTAAACTATTTATATTTATAGCCTTTTTTCGAGCTGGTTTTAAAAGAATTAGATCTTCAGATTGAGCATGTGACCTTTTCTTTTCAACTGCTCATTACCTTTCCACAAAGTACTCTTACTCTTCACAGTACACTTTCTCTACACATAGAAATGTTGAAGACAGTGAAAAATTTGAACATCATAGGAACTCTATGTGCTACTAGGTCACTCATGTATCTTACCATGCAATGTATAAAGTGTAAAATGTTATAGTAAATCATTATAAGTAAATGATTATGACATATTTAATCTTCTTTCATTAATTACTACATATTTTATACACTCACAGTGTTTGTCAGCTCACTATTAATAAACTTAAATTAGTTAAACTCATCATGCAATGCATTTCGCCAATTTTTTGTGATAAACTAATAGATAATTGACTAAATAAACATACTCCAAAGTTTCAATAAAAATTTCCAAGTTTTTATTCAATATTTACCAATATTGATTGTTTCCTAATATTTCCATCGAAATTGTAAACGTTGTTTTAGACCTTGATTACACTATTTT
>NW_018921678.1:1783-48120 GCF_002207925.1 Prunus avium | reverse complement strand
TAAAATACATAAAACTTAAACAGAAATTTAGAACTATAAAGATGGAGGAAGGAGAGAAAGCTCAAGAGTTGTGGAGCTTGGTGTGTGTTTTGAAGCTTGAAGACTTCTCTATTTATACGGCTAAGAAGGAGGAACATCATGATGAATTCCAACACCACCATTCCTATTTCAATACAATCCATAACTCCCACTTCATCTTGTCTAAGTTACTGTGGTTGGAATCAATTCTTTTTTGTTTGCTTCCATCCCATACTTCTTTTCCTTTCTTCTTTTGGCATGGGTGTGGCACTTCATGCATTCTTTTCAATTCTTTAGTTGCTGCACCTCAAGCTTTCTTCACATGAGTTTTCAAAGGTGTTCAATTATGGCTGCCTTTTGCTGCCAACCCATGTGGGTTTTCTTTTGATTGCTGGAAAAAATGATTCTTCTGAACCAGGCTTGGTGTAGGAAGGCCTGAGGTTTCAATATGTGTCCTATGGGGCTCAGATTTGGTTATGTCATAATAGACACCTATTGGAACAACTTTTATGAAGAATGTATTCCCATCTGAACAGTACAAGTGTACGTTTTGGGCCTTACAAGTTGACTTCTGGAAATGGACTGGAATTGGCTTCATTTCTTTTCATTCTTTTCTTTTTGCTTCACATGCATGCACATTCTTTCTCCTTAATAGCTCCAACATGCACCTATATAAAATCATGATATTAGAATAGAATGTAACAATTATTGCCCAATTAATAAGAGTTTGGGTGCCACTTCAAAGAGAGATAACCAAATAGAGAATTCAAATGAATTAGCCTATATTTCAATGAAGTACAAATGGATTCGTAAAATGCAATGGAACATTCTAATTGGTGCAAAAATCAATAAAACAAAGTACTAACAAATATAGATTAGGGATAGAAATTGTAATAATTATGTGTTTATCAAATGGATCCGGATATGGATTATAGTTGATCCGATCTGACTTAGTATGAAGTATAATTTAATTTTTATATGCGTAATATTAATATTTTACATGTGTAAATGAGTAATTTTAGTTTTATATGCACTAAGAATATACTTAAAACTAATTTTTATGATAAAGTATCAAAATTATTAAAAAGAGATAAATACAATAAAAGAACGATACTACTAATTAAAATTTGATTTTTTTGTATATGTCAAAATAAATCCGATCTGATCTAAATTTAATGCTTAACAGATATGGATTGATAGGTGCAATCTGATAGTTCAAATACGATTTGAACCTGATATCAGTTTGGCTTTGCAATATAAGATGTGGAAACGAAGAGAAAGACACAAAGGAGAATAGTGGGGAAACTCTTTGAATAAGATGTTGTATGTGTGTCATGATATTAGAGATAAACAAAATGCAATTGATAAGGATTATAGAACTCAAGGTAAATTGAGGGTTTCATTTTCCCTATATTTACCATGAGCTATGAAATCTTTTCCCAAATTTGGACTTACCAAACATCCATTTTCCTATCAACCAAACGCTGCATAAGGTTTATATATATATATACTAACACCCCCTGAGGTTTTTAGATTTTTCACAAAACTCCATGAGGTTTCAGAAATTACATAAACACCCCTTAAAATTTTAAATTGTTTTCACAAAACTCATTTTCATTGATTTTTCATCCAAAAATTGATTATTTTATACAAAAAAAAAAAACTCCAAATGAAAAAATTTGAAGTTGAGATTAGATTGCATATACATTTATTGAGGTTAATTTTGTCATTTGTGTAAGTGTTTTTTTTAGTGAAATCATCAATTTTTGGACGAACAATCAATGAAAAGGGATTTTGTGAAAATAAATTGAAACCTCAGGGAGTGTTTGTGTAATTTTTTAGACATTAGGGTGTTTTGTGTAGGGTAGGCATCAATCCGATCGAACCGATTAAAATGGCTAATTCGAACCGTAATTATCGGTTTGGTTTTGACCAAGTAAAAGTCAAACAATTTAAAACCCGAATCGGACTGTATATTAGTTGGCTTGGTTTGGTTTTGAGCTTTTGTAAACCGGCTTCAACTAGACTAGACTGTCTACTTATATATATATATAAGTAGATATGAATGTTGAATTTGAAGTTAGATGGACCTTTGTAGTTGTTGATATTTAAATTGTAGCTATATTAGTTATTGAAGTTTGAGGTTTTATGTCATGTTGAGTTTTAGGATGGTTTGATACGCCATAAAACGAAAAAAGTATGTAAAGTTGTGATTTTTTTCAGTTGTAATTGGGCTAATAATGTTGAAAAAAAAGAAAAAGTAAAGATAATTGAGCTTAGGCCCAAACCGGCTGAAACAAACCGAATCAAAACGTTTAAAATTGGTTTGGTTTGGTTCAGTTTTCTTCATGATTTTTGTCAAAATCAACTCAAATCAAACGTTATATTATAATTTGTTCAGTCACAATTTTGATGTGAAACCGATCCAATCTGTAGTGTGCCCACTTCTAATTTTGTGAAAACACCAAAAACCTGCGGGTAAGTGTAAATAACTCAAAACACGCCACATAAGGGTTTCAAGTATGTAAAACAAAGGTGGCAACGTAATAATGGTTGTTTGCCTCTTCTGTTTAGCGCGTAGAGAAGCTATGGCCGTACCCGTATTCTATTATGTTAATATAATGTCACTGAAATAGTTCAAAACCAAGTTCAGCGCCTCCATCAATATTTTCTTCTGCACGGAGTTTATTATATTATTTTCCTTCGCTCCATTTGGTGGTATTTGTCCAATCTCTTCGATTAGCTTCTCAAACACAAACACCCCTCAATCCTCAACATTCCCACATAGCTTTGTTCGCATATTCAAAACCCTTTCAAGATTCAGGGTTTGCCAAGATCCATATATTCCCATAAAGGCTGCGTCTGATTGTTCTACTCTACATTTCATTAATCATTTGATTCTTGATGACTTGGGCTCTAGGTTTTGGCGTAAAAGGTGAATTTGGGTTGGTGGGTATTTGAAGAAAGAGCAGAAGGGTTTGTTTATTTGTTGATGGTGGCTTTGTGATTCGTAGTGTGAACTGGTTTACTGGGTGTTTGATAAAAAGCTCCAGAGGGGTTTTCTTGGGGTGGAAATATGGGACATAGTTCGAAGAAGAAGAAGCGTGGAGGAGGAGGGAGTGGGAAGAAGAAGAAGGCCTTGAAAGATCATGGGGCTTATGTTGGTGGTGATGATAATGAACTTCTTTCTGAAGAGATCACTGCCTTGTAAGTGACTCTTCTTCTTAAACCTTTTTTTTTTTTGGTAAAGACTTCTTAAACCCTTTTCTTCTTCAAAGGAATTGACTCAAAACTGCATGGGGAAAACAATGTAATCATCATGAACATCATGGAATGAAAACTTGAACAGTTGCACACAACTGGATGTATATTTGACAACTTCCGATATGGTTCAAGCCTTCTAGGGCCTAGGATTATCAGAAATTCAAATGGATTAATTGATAAATGATTTTCAAATCAAAATGGAAACTGTACTTTTGAAAATAAATTTTGTTACACGAATTCAAACAATAATGTTCCTTTTTAAAGGTAAGGGGTGGGTCTTGTAACTCAGAGGACAAAATAATGAAATTCTTTTCATTTTACGATATTTTCGCCAATATAAACCTCTGACAGTGGTTTCAATGTCATCACTGAAATGGATATTGATTCGAATGCACTATCTGAATTGTGGTTTTTTCTTCTTTTGCCCTTTTGCACCGTATGCTAGTCACTGCACAAACAGAGCATGTTTTGCATGGGGGTTGCATTTTGTCCCATTGTGTCTAAAGCTTATCCTCTACCCATAATCACGTTGTATTATATTTGATTATCACACATTTTCCATCCGCTTCCTTCTCTTGTAGTTACTTTTGGGTATTCAAGGGTGCTAGTTTAGTCACCTTTTGGGTCATTTGAGGAACAGATCTGGATATTTTTTTTGGGTGTTCAAGGGTTCTAGTTTGAGCCTTCTGGGTTCTTTTCTCTGTTTTTTCTATTTTTAATGTAACTTTATGAGCTTCTAGCTCAATCGTTGGGAGGTGTGAAGGAGACTGTGGATTGGGGAGAGGTAAGATTTAGGTGATGCAGTAGATTAATGGTAATCTTTTTATTTGGTCCACTGTGAGCCTCCAAAACCGGAGAGGGTCTATTGACCTCAGGCATTTCATACAACTCAAAGGGATTATTCTATTTGACAGAATTATTATTTTTTTGTTTAAATTTCCCTTTTTTGTTCTTAGTAATTTCTTATGACTTCCTTACAGTAGGTGACATTTTCTAAATTTAAATCAATAATTTACGACTCAATTTGAGTGTTGTGCATTGTTTTTTTTTTTTTTTGTGGGTAAATGGTTACTTGAAGAAAGCTGTATCTTTCTAGAGCAATTTAGTGGTTTCTTTATTTGTTTTCCCTTTCTTTCGGGGTTATTTGAGTGCCTTTCCTCTTCTGTCCTCGTATATGATAATATCCATTATTTACCTGGACAAGAAAGACCGACCACAGAAAATGTTTCATAAAATTTTTGATGTCGGAAGATCTGATGGTTAAAACTTTTTATATGCCTTTCCTCTTCTGTCCTCGTATATGATAATATCCATTATTTACCTGGACAAGAAAGACCGACCACAGAAAATGTTTCATAAAATTTTTGATGTCGGAAGATCTGATGGTTAAAACTTTTTATAGTTCTACATTATCTCCTACCAAGTGTAATATTTTATTTATGGTAATGTAATTGAAGTAACACAGTTGGCTCTTCCTGGTATGTACAAAACCTACCACAAAATTCTATTACAAAATGTATTTCTGTTCCAGGGACAATAACCTGGATGGTTGTAAATTAATGTCTGTATATATATATTTTTTAATTATGCAAATTGTAAGTTATTATGTTTATAAAAATGCTGATGCTTGTGTTTGAAATATTCATGATAATCATCTAAGGAATTTAATTCTATCTCATAATTTTATTGCTATTCTTCTGTGACGTTTAGGTGTGCAATATTTCAAGACGATTGCAAAGTTATGTCTGGATCCCATCCTCAAATCATCATTAAGCTTAGGTATGTCTTATTTGTTTATAGATGAATGCAATGGATCTAGATTCTAGACTAGACTCCTCTTGATTGACTTTTGTTCTCTATTGTAACAGGCCTCACTCGAAGGATATGGGTTATGAGGATCTAGATGTTTCTGCACTTCTTTTAGTTAGGTAAGTGAGGTAAGTGAGGTTCTGTTCAATGTTGCTTTTACTTAAAGTTAATGCATATTGCTTCAATCCCTCTCATGGATCTTAATATTTTTGTTTAATAGGTGCTTACCAGGGTATCCTTACAAGTGTCCGAAGTTACAGATAACTCCTGAGAAGGGTTTATCACAAAGTGATGCTGACAGGCTGCTATCTCTTATTCATGATCAGGTATTATTCCTTAACCAGGATTTGATAAATCTTCAAGAAGTTCTTCTATACTGGAGTGGTTGATATGGTAATAAATGCAACTTTTATTTCCCTGAATCCTAACAACAGTATATGCCTTAGCGGCTGCTAGCCCATTGACCAAGTGATGTAGGACACAGGTGAATCGAGTGTTTAGGTAATTTAGTGGAAGTGAAAACAATGGAAAACAGAAAATAGAACAAACATGGATAGGTCTGGAATCACTCCAGTGGTTTGGCTTCACACCAAGAAGTCTCCAATCTCTGGAAAATAAGCTTTACTCAATATCTCAAATGTCAACTTCCTAATAAATTACATGAGACGGGTATTTATAGCAAACTAAAACCTAGAGACAATAGGAGAAAAAATCCCTTGCTGAAACAGAAATTCTAACCTAAATAAAATAGGAAACTTAGAAATCCTACTAAAATCTGGAAAACTTAAAAATCTTACTAAAATCTGGAAAACTTAGAGAACAAGTTAGAAACTAATCGCATGAATAAAAAATTGCCAGATTTAAAGACCAAATTAAATGACTTCCTCTCCCATCTCTTTCTTTTGTAAACCCTAATGGGTTTGACAAAGATGTCCTCATCACCAAGTTAGTTTTGAACTTTTGGTATAATGAAGTATAAATATGAGGTTAATTTTCCGAAAGGCCACTTTACCTGAAACAAACTGTGCTCTTCTATCCAATATTCATGTAAATATATACACTTGCATGGAGAATATCATTGGTTAGTCTTCTACATAATAAACTTGTTTGCTTCCAATGCCTTATTTTGTAGGGTTCTGTTCTATTCTTCTTTTATTTGTTCTGTTTCAGGCAAATTCTAATGCTCGAGAAGGACGGGTAATGATTTTCAATTTAGTAGAGACAGCCCAGGAATTCCTATCTGAAGTTGTGCCAGTGAGCCAATCACGTGGCTCGGTAAGACTTTTTAATCATCATATTAGTCCATTTGTTTGTGTGAGCAAATGCGTATACAAATGGTATATGTATTATATCGATATATTACATGTGTGAAACATCTTTCGTGCAGATCTTTTCTTCTTGTTCTGTTATTATACACTTTTCTTTTGTTGATTCAAATGTGTGTGCAATTCTGAATAAAGATGATTACTACTTGTCATCTTCAAGGTCTTGATTATTCTTGGATTTTGACATTCTCGCATTGGAATGCCAATCCCATGTTTTGTTATCTGTATTTTAATTATGGAAAGTACTTGAATTATAGACAAACAAAATTATTATAAAGATTAATTGCATTTTATCCGTATCATACATGATACTGTATGATACATGGTACATGATTTTAAGACAATATAATATTGGCAACTACAGAGACTACATTTTTTCTCTGTGTTATTTTGAATTTGATGAGAGATTTTTAGTTTTAAGCTTTTTCAACATGTAGAGACAAAACTTCACTCACATTTCTTAACAAAATTTTTGACTTTTCACTACTTCCCTACTCATTATCCAATTGATGGATTTTTTGTTATATTTATTTCAAATGGAAGGTAATATGTCCGACTATGGGTAGCAGTGCTCAATTGTTTCAGAAAGACATTGCAATTTCAAGTAACAAGAAGGGGCCTTTTGTTTATGGTTTCATAGACCTATTCAGTGGTTCTGGAGAGTCTTGGAATTGGGGTTTAGGAGTAGATGAGACCAGTGGGATAAATCCTTCAGTACCATCGCACACAGTGGATGTCTCCAAAGTCAAGCATGAGATTCAGGAAAAGAAACTTGATAGACATGCAGAACCTTTGAATTTACAAGATATAAAGAAAAGTTCATTACTTTCCTCTACTGTCAAATTAGATAGCCTTGAAGAAGACAGTGAAGATGGCAACAAGAGCATAGCTTCTACTGATTCTAGTAGATTTTTGTTGGAAGAATTGGTAGGCAATGGTGGTAAAGCTGAGAAAGAGGCGAGTAATATACTACCTTTTTTTGTAGATAATATAACATGCTTTTATTTGATTTTTAGTGCACAATTTTGCATGAATTTCACATTACATATATGTTCTTGTATTGTCTCTTTGTCATATTACATATATTGTATCCTTTTTCGTATTTACTCGTATCTTTTCAATATTAAAGTGTGACTAGAGATCTAGCAGCCTGTTAGAAGGCACATTAAGGAGATTTGAGGACAGATTATTATTTATGGTCTTGCTGTCTTTGGTTGGAGAGATATAGGAGGGCTTTTGTTTGGAAGGAACATTTTGTTTTGGAGTTGAAAGATCACCTTTTTTCTAAGCTTTATTCAAATTCTCTCAAAGGAGATATATATTTTCTTCTGCAGTAGATCTTTGGTTTTGTCTCCACTTCTACCATTTGTGCACTGAGCTACAGTTGAATTGACATCTTAATGCTCCAAAATGATTGAACCCTGGAGTTCTCTTGGTATGGTAGTAAAATGAATCATGCCCCAAGGCTGAAGAACAATCTTTTATTTTTATTTTGTGTGGATGAATGAAGGTGGAGGGAAGTTAGAACAAGTTATACCAGAAACCCATTGCATAGAAGGCAAAGTGACCTAGACAGCAGTTGTTCTTTCTGGACATTCTTGTTTGATAATGTCATTTCGGTTTTGCTGTCTGTTTCTGTATAGAAAGTTTGTTTTGGACATCCTTTGATACCACAATATACTTCTATCCTTTGACAGAATTTGGTTCTTGAGGAGGATTCAACAGAAGATGATTGCGAATTTGGAAGTGAACAATCAGAGTCACTCTCGTTTGCTTCCTTGGGTCATGATCAAGTGTCTCAAACTGTTAAAAAGGATCTTATAATGGTATTATCATGTATTCTTTTCTTTTGTACACACAGAATTTGATCCTAAACTTTCTATTGGGTGCTGTTTCCTTTTATTTTAGGTTCATCTGCTCCGTCTTGCCTGCACTTCTAAGGGACCACTGGCTGATGCTTTGCCACAAATAACCACAGAATTGGAAAACTTAGGGGTATGCAGTTCATTTCATCTTGTTTAGTTTTTGATAACTCATATACTTTCCAGATCTTGATCTCTGTTAATTTCATTTCCAGATCTTATCGGAATGGGGAAGGGATTTAGCATCTAAACCACCTTCACTTTTGAATAGAACATTTAATCATGCTTTTAGAGAACATATGGTAGGTCATCCCCCTTCTTCTTTTGTTTGCTGCTATGAACTGGCTTCTAAAATCAAATTCACATTACTACATGCCTTGTTAATTTTATCTAGGTTTCATCACGAGTCTCTCAATTTTGGGAACCCACATCTGATTTTGAAGGGCCAAGTACATCTCTCCCAAGCTCTCGATATCTTAGTGACTTTGAGGAGCTACAGTCCCTTGGTAAATGAAAATTCTTGTTTTGTTTTGTTTTTTTTTTTTCATCATAGCTTAATTGTTGTTCTTTCAGTGTGTGTAGCTACTAGGTAGGTAGTTAATTAGGGGATCTTAGTTGGTTGAGCAAACTATAGTTTGGTTAATAAATCCAAAAAAGGTTTGTAGATCCCAGGGGGTGCCCATCCATGGTAGACTAAAAATTATTATGTGAGATAATATTTTACCGATAATGCATAAGAGGTTTTTGTGCCCAAGAGGAAATATAAAATTTCTTGTGTTGTTGATGTATGCCATGCAAAAGCACTTGAAAAGCAGCTTGTCATTGTAATTCTTGCACTTCATTTTAGCCTTGAAGGGTGCAAAACTGTTGCAGTGGCATTATTGTAACTAATAGGACAGCATCATGAAAAGGCTCTTGTGTAGAAATATGTAACTTCTCCCCTTCATTCTCCCAAGCATTTTGAGTTCAAAATCATAGATCAAAATGGATTTGAAAAGTTGATGACGAACAAGTAATATTTGGTTAAACTGGTTCAGTTGGATGAAGTTGAAGGTTATTATTATTATTTTTTTCCATAGACTTTTGGGTTTGAAGGTACAGGTGTTGGTGGATGATAAAATGATGTGGATGCTAAATCCACATCCCTCAAGGGAAACAACCAGAATACTATTATTCATCTCAAGTGGTGAGTTCGGAACCTCCTAAGTTGGCAAGATTATCCATAGTGGAGAACGCCATTAAAGGCACGAGGATTCATGTGAGTGTTGCAAGTGAAAAAGCAAAGGGAGAGAGTAATTCATTTCCTACTGCGCTATTGGATAGCGAAAGATATAATATCAGTTTTCTTTCCTCTATTTGGTGTTTATTGGATTGTGTCAGTTATTACAAATGGAATTGCTTGGAAGTTGTACCCTTTAGTTTGATTTATTGTGCCTGGGGGAGTAAAATTGCTTATAAAGAAAGAAAAAAAAGCTTAGAAGGCGTCAAGGTAGGTTTCTGTATATAGTTTTTTGTTTCCTTTAGCTTGGCGAGGTATGTGTTTCTACTTGATGTGGAGGCGGTTGTGTTCGTGCAATAAGAATAGTTTCAAGTGTTAGGAGCTTCCAAACCTTAGTTCTGGCATTTTTTTTAACTGACCATTATTGATTTCCTCTGTGCTTACTGGTTTTTATGCTTCTTGGACTTATTTTCTGGTCTTCATGGATGGCTTTGAGTTTTAGGAGCATACATTTTCTTTTAATTTTGACATATTGTTTCTCACAATTTTTGAGGGGTTTTCTCTTGTATATTCTTCTCTTACTTGCACTGTACATGACATAGTTTTTAGTTTTTAGTTTTCTAAAGAAATTTAGTTTTATTATAACCGGTGAGGTTCTTTTCTCACACTGGTAACAGGTCATGGAGGCTTTGGCCATGTTGTATTGTGCAAAAATAAACTAGATGGAAGGCAGTATGCAGTGAAGAAAATTCGACTCAAGGATAAAAGCCTGCCAGTTAATGACAGAATATTGAGGTATATTAATGTTTGCCACAATCTGATTGAAATTTAGGGTCATTTAGCTTAGACAAACTTATATCTTTTCATGAATCATATCTCAGATTAATTTGTGATGTGTGAACGGGTTTCTATTTTTTTCATTTTAAAATAATATGATACTTAATAAATATAAAAGGCAAAGTATGCATAATTCTGTTATGGAAGGAAATTAATCATGGAGTGAACTTTGGTTACTGGGATTAAGGAGGTTATAATCAATTCTGTAGATTCTTATAGAGTTTTTAAGTGACATGCTGTTGTAGACTTCATAATTTCTGTTATGATTTTTGTATTGGGCCAAAGGGATGACTTTTGTAGACTCCACATAGTTAAGTGGACAACCTTTGAAGAACTTTATGTCGAGTCTGATAGAGTGGGGCAGATTTCTTTCAAGTATTTTTACAGATTCTTGAAGAATATATTTTCTCTCATGTTTAGGTGATTTTTTGACAAATAAATTTTAAGATGTATCTTTGGCGGAACTTAACAGTAACCTAAAGATCTGCAACCCGTAGGCCTGGTGGGATCAGACCAATTATCTTTTGGCCTGCCCCAACCTGCGAGACACGTGTCTAAGCCCAACCCATAGCCTAGATTTTATACCCTTAACCCTTTTTGTTTTCCGTATCTTTTTTTTATTCATTTTCCTCTTTATGTTTTTTCTCCTACCATTTTTCTCATTGATACTTGTTAGTTTGTTTTGTATTGATAGTTTTTTTTTTCTTTCTAACAAACTTGTTTACTTCTTTAAGCTCTTACAAACCTTTCTTGTACAATTATTTGTATTCAACATTTTTTTCGCCCATTCATACATTTTCAATCAATAAAACGCTTCAACACAATGTTTAAATCTTTCTAATATATTATTTAGCTATATGTTTAAAATATGTAGTTGAACATAAATTTGGTCCGCTATTTTTTTCCCCATTATATCTTCTAACTTTGTTCATGGTTTAACTTTGGCGAGATACTTAGGGAAGTTGCCACACTTTCTCGTTTGCAGCATCAACATGTTGTACGATACTATCAGGTAAAACCTTTCTTATTTCCTGCTTTTGCATTGTGGCATGTATCTGTCCTCAATTATGCAATAATTTCTTTGTTGTTTTTAGCTTCTATGAATTTGTATATTCGATATTGTCCTGGCTTACATTTATTTCAAAGCAGCTTGCCACTTTATTTGGGTGACTATTCTTTAATTAGAAAGCTATTTGCTGGCAATCTTTTGTTTCCACAATGGTCCTAATATTTGCAATCATGTGCAGGCGTGGTTTGAAACAGGTATTGTTGGTGCTCATGGTGATACCACTTGGGGTTCAATGACTGCAGCCAGCTCCACTTTCAGCTTCAAAGGTACAAACTCAGCAGATGCTCTTGGGCATGAGAATAAGCTTGAATCGACATATCTGTACATTCAAATGGAGTATTGCCCTAGGTAAAACTTCTATTTAGATTCAGTTCTTGTCTTAAGATCTTCTCAAAGAATAACATTTATGATGTGTAGTGATTGATTAGTTTTCTACCATTTGCCATCTTTAATTACTGAAACCAGGTTCATCCTGGTATGTTTTGCGCCATTGCATTACCCTTATTTCTTTATGCGACTGAGAACATTAAGCTATGCCAAAATTTTGTTGTCAGTAAAACTTTTTTATTTTATTATTACCAACCTGATCTGAGTCCAAGTAAGGTATGTGGTTTATTGGTTGAGAGTTCATCATTTCTCATAGTCTGTGAATAGAAACCTGCTAATACGATAACATTACTAGGCTTGCAAACATTGATCGGGAGTGAGTTGAATTTTTAAATATATGAAGTTTAATACTGTCTCAATGTAAAATAGGTAAAGGTATGCAAGATTGAAAAAAATTGTAATCAATAATAAGCGTACAAATGAGATGCACGAAACTGTCTCTACCGACCCACTTGTTTTTTGGTTTATTCTCTATCATCCCTTGAACTATGTAGCATGTCTAGTTTAGCTAATTATCTGCAAATGACGTTGGTTTGCCAACAACCCCTTATTGAACAAAGATGTGTGTTTTGGTTTTCATATGGTTGAACTTAAGATGATTTCAGTCCGTCAATTTGGTTTCATAAATCCCTTAAAATTTGTTTGATTGCTGAATTTTCTTATCATATGTCGTTTTAGTTTTTTATGTCTTTTTTTGGTATGGTTTGAAGGACTTTACGCCAGGTTTTCGAGTCGTATAGTCGTTTTGACAAAGAATTAGCATGGCATTTGTGTCGTCAAATTGTTGAAGGCTTGGCACACATACATGGACAGGGAATCATTCATCGGGACTTAACCCCAAGCAACATATTCTTTGATGCACGCAATGATATTAAAATTGGGGATTTTGGTCTGGGTAAGTTCCAGATTTTGTAATATTTACTCCTTAGTAAGTGTTAGTTTGAGAACTATGCAGTCCAATTTTTATGTACCTGCAGTCAGGTCTTTTTAAAAGCATTTTGTCAAGAATGCCAGAGGAAATTCAAATAAGCTTATTGTATACCAACTCTTATAACTATGAGAACATGGTTGGAAAATGCATGGGGATGAGCTTCACACTTCATGACTATTTTCTGTCGAAAACTACTGTTTCAAATGAAAGTCTGTTTCTTTTGGACATACCAATTTTCCTTTTGTAGAGGAGTCTCCTGGTTGATAACATGAAAACTATTTACACACATAACTCATGAATTTTATACTCAAAGATGTTTGCTAAAAGTCAAGATTTGTATGCTTACAATAATGTAATTTGTTTTGTTTCAGCCAAGTTTTTGAAGTTGGAGCAGTTGGATCAAGAACCTAGTTTTCCTCCAGATACAGCTGGGGTTTCTCTTGATGGTACTGGCCAAGTTGGTACATATTTTTACACTGCTCCTGAAATTGAGCAAGGATGGCCAAAGATTGATGAAAAGGTAAATGTTTGATTGTACTTATTTTTGTTATTTTTTTCAATAATTTACAGCTTTAAGCTTCTGCTTCAGCTAGTTGTGCTTCAGCTTTAATTGCATGTAATTTGTTTTTATTCAACATAATATCAGGTAAACATCATTGAGTCAACTTGGATTGCAGGCTGATATGTACAGCTTGGGAGTTGTATTCTTCGAGCTATGGCACCCATTTGGGACGGCAATGGAACGACACCATGTGCTATCTGATTTGAAACAGAAGGGCGAACTTCCTCCTGCTTGGGTTGCTGAATTTCCTGAACAGGCATCTTTGTTGCGACGCTTAATGTCTCCAAGTCCATCAGATCGTCCTTCTGCCACAGAACTTCTAAAGCATGCATTTCCACCACGAATGGAATCCGAGTTATTAGACAGTAAGTGGCAATTGTGATCTTTGTATTTACCTTATTAAGCTAATCTAAGTAGAGGAGTGAGCAGCTTGCAAGCCCGGTTCATTTGCACCTCTAACTATAATGTTCCATTTATTTAAAAGCTCTGCTATGCTTCTTTGATCTAATTGCAAAATAATATAGCTGTAGTTGTTGACTCTGTGATACCAAGCGTATATTTAACATTTAAACATTTGTACAACTTAATTAAAATACCTTTAAAAGGCCAAACAATAATAGAGGATAAATGAGAATAACCAAGTAACATAATGTGATAGACAGGGTTTCCAAGTTCCAATACTCCTCTCAAGCTGCGGGCAAGATGTCCTTGAAGTGCAGCTTAACTATAGAAGCCTGAAGTAAGACGACTTAACTGGTTTTGCAGACATATTAGCTCTCTGCTTGAATGGTGGAACAAATGCTAAGGCAATGACACCAAAGTGAACCTTCTCCTCTAATAAAGTGAATATCAGCCTCCATGTGCTTCATTAACTCATGTAAAACAGAATCCGAAGCAAGTATAACGGAAAACTTTTGTCACAAGATAACGTGGTTGAATTCGTTGCTGTAAATCCCAGCGCATCAAGAATTGATCAAAGCCATAAGCCTTTGCATGATAACAGAGGATCTAGAGACTACATGTTGCTTTACTGTTCCATGAAATAACAGTTATTCCCATGGAGGGTATATAACATTTATATGGACCAATGATTTATACATGCACTAGCATAGTTCACATTAGTGAAACATGAGCATGACTTCAAATAACGTAAAATGTGGTGAACATCCAAATGAAATGTCCAAGGTAATGTGTCTAGCCTACATCCAAGAATCCCAGTATGCTGTAACAAGCCCAAAATAGTGCTCTGTGATAAAGATACTACATGAGTCAGCTTGTCCAGAGGATCTATTCATTTTTTTTTTCTCTAATTCGTCAGTACTTCATATGTGTTCAAGTCCTAATAACCTTTTGGAATCACTCCATTCTGTGGGGGATATTTGGTCATCATGACAGTTTCCTTTCTTTCATAGTATTTACAGATATATAATTTGTTTTTACCTAGTGCTTGTCCAGCATGTGCTCAAAGGAAGGATGGTGAAGATGTTTCTTGTGATTCATAATATTTACGCTTGTTCTTCTTTCCAAGCATATGTAGAATTTTATAACTGATTCAAGATGATTTTTGAGTAGCTTGACTAAATGATTTCCTCAATATGATCAGATATTTTACGAACAATGCAAACTTCAGAGGACAGAAGTGTATACGATAAAGTTCTGAATGCCATCTTCGATGAGGAGATGTTAAGCATGAAAGATCAGCAACATCATGATGGAAGATTGGGATCTGTAAGTGATATTTCTGCTATTCAGTACGCGGATTTACACACTGAGGCTCGTGATTATGTTGTTGACATCACAAGGGAGGTGTTCAGACAGCATTGTGCGAAACACCTTGAAGTAATAACCATGCGTTTGCTAGATGACTGCCAACAGTTCAATAGGTTCCTCTCTTGAACTCTTTGTAGTCATGTTTACTATAATGTTTACTGTTACCTTCTCTTTCTTATTATATGCTAGTTCATGCTAATTATTTGTTATATCTTACAAGGAACACTGTCAAACTTTTAACCCATGGAGGAGATATGCTTGAACTTTGTCATGAGCTGCGCTTGCCTTTTGTTAGTTGGATGATCTCCAGCCAGGTATTAAACATATCAAAATAAATATGACTTTTTGCTTGTTTTTCTTATCCCTTTCATTCTTGTTGTCCAGCATCCACCAAATTAAGGTTTTTAGTTTTTAAGTCAAGTTGTTATCCCTTGGCTGATCGTGCTATCCTAATTTAACTCTCACGTTTTTGTGTCATGTTCTGCACCTTTGAAGTTCTGCTTGGGTTTTGTTATTTTTCTTCTGGAAGCTAAGCATATTTATATACTAAGTAGATATTGTCCATGCAATGCATAGATTGGCAATATTATCAGAAAATAAGTTGTGTATTAAAAGAAACTAGTAGGTTGATAAATGGTTGAAGTAAAAACAGTAAAGTGATTTAAGCTGTTTATTATATATGCTAGAAATGTAATTAGCTCATAGAAATTATCTTGTAGGTAGGTATTAAAATATAATAGAAAATGATATTTGCTAGAAGATCGAAGAAGATCAAAGTTCTGAAGATAGATCACTGCCAACAGAAAAAGGAAAGATGCATTTGATCCTGATTTGAGCTGGAGCTGTAACTTTTATTTGTGTTGGGCTAGTAGCTTTATAGCATAAATTTTTTTCGAAGATAAGAGCAGTATAATGTTTCCATCAAACAACCAATGCCTAGTTTTAATCATGTATTCCACCGTTGCAAAGTCCTGAGGACTTTATTCAGTTGACAAGGATTTCTGTGGAAGAGGAAATCATTGTTTTATGCTCAACTGAGATAGGTTTCTTTATAAGATGAAATCGTTGCTTTATACAGTTTATATTATTCTACCTGCTTCTTTTGTATGAAAAATTTTAAGTTAAAGTCAGGGGGCATAACTTGGCCATTCTACTTGTAGAAATCTTCATTCAAACGTTATGAAGTATCATATGTGCACAGAAGACCCATTGGACATTCACCCCCAAGTCGCTACCTGCAGGTATTATTAAATGGATGTTTCTTATAGGTGTCGGTCTATCTGTCTCTCTCTCTCTCTCTCTCTCTCTCTCTCTCTCTCTCTCGTTATATTTTATCTTAATAGAATTTTGATGTTTATGTTCAAAAGTTTACTGTACTTTCTCAATGATTTTCTGTCTAAGTTGATGTAAGTTGTGGGTTTATATTACTACCTTTACTGTCAACAGGGCGACTTCGATATTATTGGAGGTGCATCAGCATTAACAGAGGCAGAAGTAATCAAGGTGATACATTATCTGATTTATTTATCTATATGTGTGTGTGTGTCTGTTGGTATGCATGTGTGCATGTCACACGAATGTTTGTGTGAACTTATTTGTGGATATGATGTAAACTGATGCACATTCTTTTTTATATTTTATGAAAAGTCCAAAGACTCATTTTTATTTTTATTTCTGTTTTTGTAAAATAATAATTGCGGTGTGGGAACATTAAGAAGTTATGCAGTTATTTCTAAAATGTCTACTGCTGTATGCATTGTAAAAAATTTATTCGTCGACAGACCAAATTCTTTTCCTGGTTATATACCAGAAAGGGATCACTGTCAATACCTGAATATTTTGGAATCTGTTATACTGAAAGGATTAAAGCACAGGGGTACTTCAACATTTTGTTTATTCTCATCTTTCCCAAAAAGTACTAAGAATTTCTGGGATGTAGTGAATCCAAAGCGAAAGTGATGTGCATGTTATGGTATTGATATATATGTTGCAATCTTTTGCAGAGTAGCGTCCCCAATTTAATTACTTAATTGTCATGTTTGTTTCAGCAAGTACTACGGTATTTCTGGCCAATATTTATTTATTTGTTGGCAATTCACTGGCATGCACTGGCCAATGGTTTGTGTGGTAGCATATGCTTACTAAGTGTGTCTCATCTTGCAGGTGACAACGGACATTGTTGCTCGTTTTTTTAATTCAGATTTTTGTGATATTCATCTAAACCATGGGGACTTACTGGAAGCAATTTGGTCTTGGGTAGGAGTCAAGTCAGAGCATAGACATAAAGTAGCAGAGGTAAACAATTAATGTATTCGGGACATTTCCGTAAATGATCTGTGTGTGTATTACCATTAATGATACTCATTGATGCTACCCTTAATGAATGAAGCTCCTGTCTATGATGGGCTCTTTACGTCCTCAATCCTCTGAGCGGAAATCCAAATGGGTGGTAATCCGGCGTCAGCTTTTGCAGGTTTGATAAAAATGTACTTACACTTTCTAGCCTGTTAACAATTATAATTGGAACTACCGACTTCAGCAGACCAGAAGTCTTTATGATTTGCTATATAGTTTAACATGTAGAAACCAAATAGGATTTGTAGCTGGTGTGATTAGCTTGCTATATTTTTATTTATTTTGTCTTCAAATTTAGTTCAGGTTGTGCATGGAAACTGATCCTGCATTTTTAGGAGTACTTTATTTTTTCCCATCAATAGTGAAGTGAACAATGTAAGGATTGTGAAATGCTTTTCCATGGATCTACTAATAAAGAGGATCAAATTATAAAAACTCAGTATATTTTTTTATGGGAGCTGATTTTCCCGCTCCTCTTTTGATCACTTACACTCCTTTTTTGGTTATAGTAAAAACTATTAAAAAACAAAAGGGAGTGTCAGTGGACAAAAAAAATCCCCACCCTTTATAAGGAACATACTTTCAGTAATAAAAACAGGGGAGAAGTTGTCCACTGGACAAGCAGACTAAACAAGTACAACAGTAACTCAGATGAAAGCATCCTATCATTACATGAATGAAACCTAAGATACAGCAGCACTCCAATCATGAATAAATACCGAAAAGAAATTCCCTAGACTATAAAGTAACTGACACCCAAAGGTAAGCCCAAAAGAAACTCTATCCTACAGATGATCCACTCCCTCATCCCTTGCTCCTTCAATTATCCTTCCATTCCTCTCCAACCACACTACCCAGAATTGTCAGCACAGCAGATCTCCATACCTTTTTTATTTTTCTAAGTAAGTGATGTAGTACAGTCCGTAGGTGTTAGATTAAGCACTTAAACAAATAGAACAGAGAAGAATATAAGAGACCAAGGAGAAGAAATATAGATCGAAAGACAAGATAAAGGGCAGAAACAGTAGAACAAAGAAGAATATCGGAGGTCAAGGAGAAGAAATATAGATCGAAGGGACGAAATCAGAGAGTTCTAGGAAAAGGTTTACTCAACATTCAAATCTGAATTTTAAAGAACTACACGGGGGTGTTTATAGCAAACTAAAACCTAGACATAATAGGATAAAAATCCCTTGCTTAAACAGAAATCTTAACCCAAATAAAATAGGAAACTTAAAACTAGAAATCTGGAAATCTAGAAAAGTAGAAATCCTACTAGAATTTGGAAAACTTGAGAATCTAGGAAACTAACAAATACATTAGGAAACTAATAAATTTAGGTCCTACGCGTCCTGCATCACTAAGTTTCTAAATTATAGAAACTTTGCCTCTGTAGAGAAAGCTATGGAAGTGCTTCCTTCGAGGGGCTGATTAGGATTTAACCAATTTTTTAGCCCCAGTAGACTATGCCGTTGCCCCTCTTTGAGCCCCATTAGACTCCAGCATAGCCTTGAACTTTAAGGGTTGGACTTAAATCCTATTTTGGTGAATCACTGGAAGGAAAAAAATACCTTTTGCTAATTTCGTAAACTGGGTATTGTCCATTATTTTCTATAAAATAAGTTACTCGAAGGTTGTTTCTAGGTAAACATATCCTATGTCTTCTTTTAATCCATGTGTGTTAGTCATTATGTTAGTTCTCTTTTAGAATATGCGAAGCAAGGGTCCTAACAAAGTTCATATGCCCCTTATCCCTTTTATGAAAAATACCTATTTTAAGTGCACGAGCTAATACTTTCATCAGGGACATTGTCCAGTTGTGTTCTTCCAAATACCTAGCAGGAATATAAAGCGCCTTGGTGTTCGGAAGCATTTTGATATGTCCAATGAAATAAGTTATGCAGGTGGTTTAATTTTACTGTGGGTTTCTAAGGATTAAATAGCTTACATTGCTTCAAGTTCTAGTGTATCTGGCATTTTGTTATGCTAACATGTATCACTCAGTCAATTGGCAGATCCAACTTGGTCAATTGGGATTCATAATTCAATTGACTGGCATCTAACTGGTTCATACTAAAACAAAAAGGTTAACAACACAAAGCTACAAAATTAATTGCATCAACACATAAAAAGAACACTAATCATTTAGGTGGTTCAGAAACTTTCTGACATCCACCCCCATCTCTCCCTCAAGCACCCATAAACACATATAAATGTATGAGCTTCTCATATTCCATTGAGTTTATGCTCGAATTTTCGATGCATCTAACAGATTTCATATGGTTAAACTAGCATAAAAAGAGTTATGTCAACTCATTTGTGAAATACATGTGAAAATAATTTATTGCTAAATATAATATGAGCAGAAAGGATTATATATTTTATTAATTATTTCCTTTTACAGGAACTTAATTTACCAGAAGCTGTTGTAAACAGGTTGCAAACCGTTGGTTTAAGGTTTTGTGGAGCTGCAGATCAGGCACTTGCTAGACTGAGGGGAGCCCTGCCAACTGGTATTATTGTCATGTTTGATTATACTGTTATACATGTACATCAAATGAGCAATGAGAATCATTTGCAGAAATTTAATGCAGATAAACCAACGCGGAAGGCACTTGATGAGTTGTCAGATCTCTATAGCCACTTGAGAGTTTGGAGGATCGAAAGACACGTTTACATAAACCCACTTATGCCACCAACTGAGGGTTATCACAGAGATTTGTTCTTCCAGGTATCATATCTTTAGATTTATGCTAATTTTCCTTTTTCTCTCCCAAAGAACCATAAGGATACTTAAGTATTTCCTATCATGAAAAGTCAATAAAACTTATTCAAGATATGCATCTATGAGACAGTAATGCTAGTCCTGTAAGCATGTAGAGTCGTTGAGGATTCACCTGAGTGAAGCATGGATGGCTGGTATGATCTTGAGCTACAGTGAGCTCGTAATAAAATTCTGTTATTGTAAGTTTATGGTTAAATCTTGATGTGAACTAGCCAGAACTTGAATGAGAAAGTGAAAGTGACACATTGATTGAATGAATTTTTAGCTTGTCTACACACAATAAAAACAATGGACAGTTGAAGTGTGCATGGATTGATCCATTACTGAAAATAAAAATGTTTTACAACCAAATGGGTGTTTACAAAATAACAACATCGAACTGATCATAGCAAATTACATTTTAATCAAGCTACTTCAATCATGTGATAACACAAAAAATTACATAGATTTCCAGATTACACTGATCTGTCAGAACATTAAGAAAAGAATTCACTGCCCCCAAACATATAATTTCATCTCAAATAGCAGTTAAGTACAAAATAAAATTAGCAAATAATTCAAATACTACAACTTATTAGAACACGAATCTGAAATTCACACATTAGTTTCCTGATATATGTACTCTATGTGCATGCCCCTTTTGTATTTGCTAGCATGTTCAAGTAATTTTGTTTTTTTTATTATTATTTAGAAACATTTTTTATTAGGAAATATGATAGAACATAAAAAGCAAACAAGGAGTCCAGCAACAAAAGGATAAAACTGTTTGAGTGATTTTGTTTATAAGAATTTTTTGTAATACATGTCCTATCAATATTCTAGTACATGATTAATAATAAAATATATATGTTCTCTCATACCAAGAGTTGATGAGAAATGAAATTTCTTTTTTTTAAAAGTATTTATTAAGAGTTGCAATTTCTTTCCCAGGTATATTTAGTGAAGGATAACAATCCTGGATCACTTACCGAAGGTACACTGCTTGCTGTTGGCGGTCGCTATGACTATTTGCTTCGTCAAATGTGGGGTCTTGAACATGTAGGTTATACACGTTTACTTTCTTCTAGTTACCTTTTGTTCTTTACAGCAATACTTGCCATTACTGGAAAACACAAGATTTTTTAGTATGTAGATGCAGGTGAACAGTTGAAATGTGCTTGAGCTCTTTCGCAACTTTTGCTACTGCCCTTAATAACTACCTAAATTACTCAATACAGAATTTAGAACTGAATGTTAATATACCTCTTTAATGTGACTGTCGCATGGAACATTATACTTGAATTCTTCTTTGTTATAAAACTCCACATGCTCCTGAAGTACTTTGACTATGTGAAGGTTCATGTAAATTAAGCAATTGGATTATACGAAGAAATCAGGAGGTTTACGATAGCAAATCTTCCGTATAATGCATTAAGACACAAGCAATGTGTTGAAGAATTTTATGATTATTAGTGGCTGTTATAATTCAAAGTGTTGCTGAGTTATTCTATTTGTTTGAATATGCAGTGGAAGTCATCTTTTCTCCTCCTCCTTGTATCCCTCGATACATGATTTTTTTTTAAAAACATCTTTTAACATCTCTCTTAGTATAACCAAGCGGCTCAAGCATCAAATTTTATCTTTCTTCTTGTATTGGTTCTCTTTTTCTGTTGTATGGTTATTTTTCGTTTTCAACCATATTTCTTGAATTATACTGTGTTTAATTTCGGGTGATTCAGTCAGGGAAGTTGTTTACCATGCTAGTGCTATTTCAGATACTCAGAGATATTGATATGTTTATTAATTTGTCACATTCTCTATTCTCAGTTGCAATTAATATTGCATTTTTTTTAAATGGCGTATTATCGTAGAGGTTTATATCTAAGACTTGCACCTAGTTACGATGTGTCTTGGAAGATTTTGGTAGGTCTTGCATTTCCTTTATAGTGAACCATTTTGAAAGGTAATAGGAAAAATATTACTGACCATATAAAAGATATTTATGTTACACTTACGTCTAACCTTTCTCTTCTTCCTACATTGATAATGGTTTCTGTTTTCTGTTTGTCAGAAATCAAGCCCTCCTGGTGCTGTTGGAGCCAGCCTTGCATTAGAGACAATAATTCAGCATTCTCCCGTCGATGTTAAACCAATCAGGTAGATGTTTACTTGTTTGTTTATTTATTCTATCTTGTAAAGTTGCCATCATGGTTCACTATCTTTAATTTAATAAATTTCTGTTCTATTTTCTTTATTTTCATTCTTGCAGATATGAAGTTAGCAACGATGTTCTTGTTTGCTCGAAAGGGGGTGGTGGTCTATTGGCAGAGCGCATGGAACTAGTCGCTGAGCTATGGGAGGAGAACATTAAGGTTTTGAGATGGAATTTTTTAAGATTTAGGCTACAGAGTTACTGGTAATTGATGGTTTGTGCTGACTAGTGAGTCTTTTATCTATCAGGCTGAGTTTGTTCCAATACCAGATCCAAGTTTAACAGAGCAGTATGAATATGCAAATGAACATGATATAAAGTGCCTTGTCATCATAACAGACACAGGGGTTTCACAGAAAGGTTCTGTTAAGGTAATATATATGTGCTGATGTAGAAGTCTTATTTTATATAAGGTCACAGGTAGCCTTGTCAATATGGTATGCAAATTACATTAAACACAAGTTACACAACAGCTTGATGTTATTGTGGGAGGGGCACAGAGTCATATGGGAATGTTATATAGTCTGCTATGTTGTTAGACTGTTAATTGGGCAATTCATGTGTCTATATGTGTGTTTATATTGATACCGTAGTAGACTCTCTGGCAAGAAAACATTATTAAATATATTTATTTTAATGACTATAAAGTTCTCCATGACAAGTAGATAAATGTCAAGTAGCATCATTCTCAAATTTCATGCTATAAAAATGGGAATTTATGTCTCTCTAGCCATGTATAATAACTTAATAATTATGGCACCAGTGGTTGCCCCAAGTGGTGGGCTGTTAGGAATTTTGCACTAATCCTGATTTAAAAAGAGAAAATAAATGCACAAATTAACACATGCAAGGTTTATGTGGAAAAACATTGGTAGCCCAAAAAACTATTTTGATTGTAAAAATGTCCATTTTTTTATTGGTAAGGCCAGAAAGAATTGTTGTAATTTTGACGAGTTCCAAAAGGCCTGAAAATTTCAGAGATTTGACTCATTTAATGCGAATTTATAATGTTTCTCTTTAATCTGGAGGTTTATCTTAGTCAAATGGTTTCTATATTGTTTTTTGACATGTTGAATTCATGCATTAGTTGGAAGTGGTTCTAGTAGATTTATCTAATGATAAGAATCTTTTCACTTGTTGTCTCTAGAGTTAACTTTTTCTTTTTCTGTATGTTCAATTATTACTGTGTTATTCAGTCCAAAAAAAATAATATTAGTACTGTGTTATTTTACCTTAAGTAGTGAAAATCTCAAATGGTTGACAGTGTTATCCTTTTTCATTGCATCTTTATGATAGTAATTCTCACGAGGCTCACAAACTTGTAGAAGTTTCTGATTGCGTCAAGTAATTAATATGATAAAGAGCACTCTAGAGATTTATGAATTTTCAAGAAACATAAATAGCATCCTTGAAAATTCAATAAAAAATGAAAGATCTTGATGGTGACTCTGGGGGCTGTTTTGAGAGAATTTCTTCTCCCCAGATCTATTATGGCTGCACAAGGATTTACTTATGTCAATTGCACCTTTGATTCTGAAAAACTTGTATTCATCCTCTGAATTAATTTTGGAACTGACACACATTATGCCACTAATTAATCGACTGTATCTCCAGGTCCGTCATCTTGAACTCAAGAAAGAAAAGGAAGTTGAAAGAGAAAATCTTGTCAGGTTTCTGCTGGATGCAATGGCGATACAATTTAAAAATCCTTCCATTTGGAATTAGGCTTGTCCTTCCAAAGCAGTACTTTTCTGGTGAGTGATTCAGGGTGCTGAAATATCTTGCATAATTTCTTCATAAAAGCTTGCTTGTGAAAATAGTCACAACAATAGTACAATAGTAGCTGTTACTATCTGTGCCATTTATAGCTGCCTTTATATGGTGTATACAATTGATTATCCAGCTCTTACTCTGTTTCCACATATTGTTCAGTTTTCCAGCAACCCCGTTGACTCCAGGAGAACCACACTGTTGATTGAGTTATGGCTCATCTTCGGAAATCGAGGAAATCAACATGAAGTTTTGCAGCGTTTTCTATTCTTGTCTGAAGAGTTTTTAGGGTTCCCCACTTTGTATTTGAATTTGCAAATTTGTATATATTTCGTAGGTCAACTTGTTTAATGAAACAGAACTAGAAATTATTGAGAGACAGATAAATTTTTTGTTCTTGATATGTTAAAAGCGTTCTGCAACAATATGTGAAAAAGCATCTCCTTCATTTGGCCTGACATGAACTTTTGAATTATGGCATGGTTACAGAGCACTGAGTTCTCATTCACTTTTATTTTTATATTGTTTATTATTGTGCGGCTAACTTACTAGGTTTGTATTTTTTTTGTTTTCCTGATCTCATATTGATTGAATTTTGTATGCTTCATCCTTTGATTTCATATATAGAACGGGCCAAGCAAAAGCCTTGATTTCATGCTTGTAATATCTAGCTGAACCGAGTACCCAGGCCTATAACCATCAAACCCAATACACATCTCACTATAAGAACCTTAGTTGGAGGGAAAGAGAAGAAAGCTGGTTCTCAATAATGAAGAATTTTTTTCTTTTTTATGGTCTGAATGATGAAGACTTATTTACAAGTGTTCAATAGCCTGAATTCAAACGTCCATGATGCCACACACCATTGATACAAATAATTTATCGCATTAGGCAACAATCTTGGCCTATCTTGCATGTAACTAGCTTCTTCTTAAACTGAGACAAGAGTCTCTAATTGCCGTCATTTTGTTGACAACCGCATCCATAGACATCCGCTCTGGTTGTGATATTGCAGAGCATGAAAGTCCTATACGCATCACTGAAACGAAGCATTCTTCCAATCTTCTTGCTTGGAGTTGACCACCATCATGATATCTTGTAATCGGTTTTTCTTGTATGTCATTGTCGTATCTGTCTTCATCTTCATCCTCACCATTTGTTTTGAGGAGCAACGAAGGATCAACGATGTCCATGACATGGTTAGGCAAAGCCATGGCTGCCAATTGGTGAATGCTTAGACCATCTTTGAACATGTCATGTGTCGGCCTTTTTCCAGTGAAAAGCTCTAGCAACAATATCCCGTAGCTATAAATATCGCCCAGTATAGAAACTTGACCTCCCATGCCATACTCTGCCATTCATTTACATATAGAGACTTCATTTTTTCTTAGTAATAAGTTATTTGGAACATAAGAAAATGAGAATCAGACTCATACCTGGAGGAATGTAGCCTATCGAACCCTTTAGCCCCACGGACATGGTTTGATTTTTGGAAGAATTATCTGATGCTTCCAAGAGGAACCTTGCTAAACCAAAGTCACCAACATGGGCTACCATATCTTCATCCAGAAGAACATTGCTCGGCTTTAGATCACAATGAACAATGGGAGTTTCACAACGATGGTGGAGATAATCTAATGCAGAAGCAACATCAATGGCAATATTCAATCTTTCCATAATGTTCAATCTCGTAATTCGAGATTGCTCCTCATCTCTTGGATACAACCACGCATCTAGACTTCCATTTTCCATGAACTCGAAAACTAGGCTTTTGAAGTCATTACCCTGATCATCAATGCTTGAGCAAACAGTTATGATCTGGAGAAGATTGCGATGCCTTATACTTCTCAAAGCTTTGCATTCATCAACAAAACTCTTGGAAGCGCCTTCTTGTTGAAGGTTTAATACCTTCACAGCAACTATTGTTCCATCACTAGAGAGTACCCCTTTGTAAACAGAACCAAAACTTCCTGAACCAATCAGATTGTCCACAGAGAACCCATTAGTTGATTGAATGAGTTCAGAGTACGACACACCTGATTTCCAATCCTTATATGAACGCGAAGTTACAGTTCTACCTCTTGCCTTTTTCACCATTGAACAAAGAGCAATGAAGCACGACAGAGTAATTATGAATGCAATTGCACAAGTTAAAGGAGCTACCACTTTTAAGGCAAGTAGCCCTTGAGATGAACGAGGCTTTTTGCTGGAGCATGTAGGTAGAAATAATTTTGGGATGCCACCACATAGCCTATCATTTCCAAGGCTGATTTCCAATCCTTATATGAACGCGAAGTTACAGTTCTACCTCTTGCCTTTTTCACCATTGAACAAAGAGCAATGAAGCACGACAGAGTAATTATGAATGCAATTGCACAAGTTAAAGGAGCTACCACTTTTAAGGCAAGAAGCCCTTGAGATGAACGAGGCTTTTTGCTGGAGCACGTAGGTAGAAATAATTTTGGGATGCCACCACATAGCCTATCATTTCCAAGGATTGAGACACCACTAGCATTTGAAAAGATCCCTTCTTTAGGCAATTCACCCTCGAAATCATTGTGAGAAAGATTGAGATGCTTAAGAAATCTAAACTTGCTCAGAAACTTAGGAATCTGCCCAGATAAGTTGTTCCTTGAAATATCTATTTCTTCCAATCCTCTTAAATCTTTAAGAGATTGAGGAATTACTCCTGCAAATTCATTACCTTCCAAATGCAAGCGCACCAAACTAATACAAGTGCCAAGGCTTCTTGGGATTTCACCAGATAACTTATTTCTTGATACATCTAGCTCCGTGAGATGTACCAAGTCACCCACTTCCGATGGCAGCGAACCAGTCAACGAATTGTTAGACATGCTCAAAGAAACCGAAAGAGATGAAAGCATAAGAAGCTGTTTAGGTATGGTGCCAGATAGATTGTTACTAGAAAGGTTAAGCATTAGTAGATTTTGGCAGTTTCCAAGACTTTTAGGTATACTGCCCTCAAACCTATTCTCTTGCATGTAAAGCCTTGTCAATGAAGTCAAATTTCCTATGGAGAATGGGATTAGACCAGAAAATTTGTTAGCATTTAAGAATAAAATTTGTTAGCATTTAAGAATAGTCCTTGTAACTTCTGAAGCTTCCCAATTTCACCAGGGACACTACCACCCAAATTGTTACGATGTTCCACAATATGGAATGTTCCCCAATATGGGATGTTCCCCCTGGAATAAAGGGATGGGTATTGCTTTGTCTCTAATATTAGCATTTAAGAATAGTCCTTGTAACTTTTGAAGCTTCCCAATTTCACCAGGGACACTACCACCCAAATCGTTACCTTCAACTCCGAAAGCACTCAAATTTACAAGATTTCCAATGCCTCTAGGGATGCTTCCATGTATAAAATTGACACCCAAAGTAAGAATTTTTAGCTGGGTAGAAAGGTTGGCTATGGATCCTGGAAATTCTCCTCCGAAACGATTACGGCTAAGACCTAACACCTCTAGATTAGTACAATTAGCCAGGACACTTCGAAAATTCTAGTCACCGGCTTTCCCACTTCCCAATCTATTTTCATCAAAGTTTAGTTTAACCAAGCTTTGCAGCTTTCCAAAACTTTCACCAGGAAGTTTTCCAGTGAAACCATTTCGAGCAAAATCAAGAACCTGAAGTCCAGAAGCATTTGACAACGATGCAGGAATGTTCCCTGTGAATCTGTTGGCACCGCCGACAAACATCTGGAGATTAGGAAGAGTAATGCCGGCATTTGGTGGCAGCTCTCCATGAAGCTGGTTCTGAGTGACACCAAAAATATATATGGAAGAAATATTATAGATTGAAGCAGGGACCATACCAGACAAATTATTGCTTCCAAGCCTGAATGATCCCAAGCTTTTCAAACGCCCGAGCTCATTCGGTATGCTTCCTTGGAGATTGTTGCTGCCAAGAGAGAGACTGTTCAAAGAAGAAAAGTTCCCTATCCAACTTGGGATTGTGCCACTGAGATTGTTTCATCAAGCCATATGTGAGTTAAGCTCAACATCAAACTGAGCTGCTTCGGGATCGATCCAACAAGCTCATTGGAAACAAGACTAAGCACTTTCAGCTGCGTGCAGTGAGATATATTGGTTGGGATTTCCCCACCAAAGGAATTCATAGACAGGTTAAGATGCTGCAGATGTAGCAGACGGCCGATTTCTTGAGGAATTTCGCCATGAAAGTTGTTGTCAATGAGGTTGATTCCTGTAAGATATGTTAGGTTTCCTATAGAAGGTGGTAAGGAGCCTGCCAGTTTTTGAGAATCCAGTTTCAAGATCACCACTCTTTCGCTCGAAACGCTGCACGTAACGCCTGTCCAGCTGCAGATTTGAGTCGAATCATTCCATGAGCTCATGACATGGAGAGGATCTTCGGTTATTCTTTTCTTGAATTCGAGCAACGCCATGTGATCGGGTTCGTTTCTGAGATTGGTGGCTACTAGTTTTGCAGATGCCAGACCTACGCTCATGCATAAAAGAACAACCAATTCATTGAACGAAAAAATGTGCCAACGTCGAGCACCAGAATAAATATATATAATATATGTATACAAAGAAAAACCGAGTTTCATTTACAAAGTCTAAAGAGAAGAAGTTTATGGCATATAGCAAAAATGTTGATGATATTGTAATTGTAACTATGAGTTCTAGATGGTCCTGCAAGAGAAATGTGAAGAAATTTTGGTTGAATAATGAGTTTAGCTTCAATTTTGGGATTTGGATGTGAGACTGTAGTTGGGAAGCAATTAATATTCATAGGCCTGACTTGGTCCAAATTTTTTATTTTATTATGGGGGATAAGATTTTTAGTTGAGAACTTGGAAGCATTTTCTTGTTCATTTTTTATTTATTTATTCTGATATTGTTGGAACAGATCATGACTTCAAAATTTAACTCATATTCTTTCTAGGTTACAACAATATATATAATTAATATAAGCTTTTGTAGACAACAACAGCCCTTATAGCTCAGTGGTAGAGCGTCAGTCTTGTAAACTGAAGGTCCGCAGTTCGATCCTGCGTGAGGGCATCTTATTTTTTCTTTATTAAACTTTGTTGGAAAATGAATCAACAATCACGTGATTTTTATTCAAGTTTGCTGAATTATTTTAAACTAATTTTTTTACAATGACGATATTCTAAGCTATTGGGGATGGAGTTCGAACTCAGGTGCAAGGGAACCGGGGAATGCCCGCATGTGCTTTTAAATAGGTACGGTCCCTAGAAGGGACTAACTTGGGCTATATAGCCCATGTGAGTTGTTATTCTATCAGCCTAAAATTTGATTGGGAGTTTCACTATTATGCCCAATATAGAAACCTAAATTATAAAAGGCTTATTTACTGTAGTGCCTCCTGAAATTTCAGTCAAATCTCACTTTACCTCCTTAAAGTTAAAGTGGCCCATTTTCATCCCTTGACCGAGGTTTGGTGACCAACTTTGCCTCATGCCGTCAACTCCATCCAAAATTCTGTTAAATCTAATGACGTGGTATGGGTGTTTTTGTAATTTCATATATATGGACCATTACTCACCAATTAAGTGGGTGACATGGCAAGTAGAGCCCACTTCTACATAAATAAAAATATAATTAAATAATTTTAATAATTAAAAATTAAAATAAAAACATATATACAAATAAAATTTAAAAAGTAACAAAAAAAAATTAAAAAAACAAACAAACCCATCCCTCCCCACCCCCATCTCAGCCTTCCCTGTGCTCATCCCTAGCCGCCCCCCCTTTCTCTTTCTGTCTTACCCGATACACACCTCCTTCTGCTCGTCTTCTCAAGCTATTTCCTCAAATTTCATCTCTTCATCAACCCTAAATCCAAAATCAAACTTGATAAATTTTGGGGGAGGTAGAGAGACAAAGAGGTACAATGGCTTGGGGCCTGCAAATCGGGGCTTGGGTCTAAGGCTAGGTACAGTGGCTTGAGTAATTCTGGAAAAGTTTGGAAATGGTAGACCAACCACTTTGTAGAGAAGGAAAGAAAGGAGACACTTTCTTCCAAATTCCTTTTCTCTAAAAAAGTCAATACAATCCAAATTGTCAAAAACTCAAAACCCACCACCCCTGTTCACGCCAATTCCAATTTACACAGAAAATCAACCAAAAAGAAAACAACCTTTATCCATTTCTCCATATGTTCGTCTCTTTCATCATATACATATCTCATCATTCATTTCCTTCTTTCAAGTGGTTTTTATTTCTTTCTTAAATTTTAGAAAACAAGAAAATTTAAAATCTTTGCTGGCGTAGACATGGTTTGTATGAGTTCCAATGTGTCGCCGTCTAGATCAGGAGGCGCCGGATGAGTTCCACTACGGCACCCTCAGATTTTGTTTTTTAGGTTTTAAGTTCTTCATATTTTGTGGATATTTTTTTATTTATTGATATTTTGTGGATGTTTGTTTGTGGGGTTGCCATTTTCGCTTTCCAGTTACTAGGTTTTGAGTTCAACCTCAATAGATCTGGCCTTCAACCCCACTATCTCCCCCTCTCTCATCCCAGTCCCCCAGATCTGAGCCATATGATCTCAAATTGCAGAGCCGCCGCCACCGTGGCCATGGATTTAGGAGAAAGTTAGTGAGATGGGGCGTTTTGCGGGATTGGCTCGATTCCGAGAAAAACACAGAGGGGGAGAGAGAAGAAGAGAAGGATGGAGAAAGTGGGAGAGAAGGAGAGGTCGGGATGGAGGTGGTTGTGTACGGCATACGATGGAATGGGTTTGTTTGTTTTTTAATTTTATTTTTGTTTGTTTTAAAATTTTATTTTGTTTATATGTAGTTTTTTATGTTTTTAATTATTAATTATTATTAATTATTTAATTATGTTTTTATCTATGTGGAGTAGGCTCTACTTGAGTGGGTAATTATCCATATGTATGAAATTACAAAAACACCCTTGCCACGTCATCAAAGTTAACAGAGTTTTTAATGGAGTTGACAGCAGGGGGCAAAGTGAGTCACCAAACCTTGGTAAAGTAAGATTTGACCGAAGTTTCAGGGAGCATTAGTGTAATTAAGTCTAAGATCAATACAACCCTGGAATGGGTTTGTTTGTTTTTTAATTTTATTTTTGTTACTTTTTAAATTTTATTTTGTTTAGATGTAGTTTTTTATGTTTTTAATTATTAATTATTATTAATTATTTAATTATGTTTTTATCTATGTGGAGTAGGCTCTACTTGAGTGGGTAATTATCCATGTGTATGAAATTACAAAAACACCCCTGCCACGTCATCAAAGTTAATAGTGCAAACCTTGGTCAAGGGATGAAAGTGGACCATTTAGAGTTTGGGGAAGCAAAGTTCAAAGTTAATAGTGCAAACCTCGGTCAAGGGATGAAAATGGGCCATTTAGAGTTTGGGGAAGCAAAGTGAGATTTGACAGAAGTTTCAGAGGGCATTAGTGTAATTAAGCCTTATAAAAAAAACCATACATGAAATGGACTTTAGAAACACACCCAAAGCCCATTTACAAGGCATCAACAAGGCATCAAAGTAATTTAATAATCAAAATTAAATTCAACAAGGCCAGCTGTCCTATTTTGGGTTCGTTTATAGAAATTAAATGGTGTAGGGTTTATCTATATTACTAGTGCTAAGAATGGATATATAACTAAATACCTCTACTAATGACAATCATGCCACACTCACATTCAAAGGCTCACACCAAACCAAGGCTCATCGCTCATCCAACAATACACTCAAGGAAAAGAAGATAAGACAAACTAATGAATTCAATTCTCTTTGACTATTTCAGGACATTCTTGTGTAGGACATCTATATTTTGTGGATATTTGCTTGTGGGGTTGCCATTTTTGCTTTCCACTTACCAGGTTTTGAGTTCAACCTCAATAGATCTGGCCTTCAACCCCACTATCTCCCCCTCTCTCATCCCAGTCCCCCAGATCTGAGCCATATGATCTCAAATTGCAGAGCCGCCGCCACCGTGGCCATGGATTTAGGAGAAAGTTAGTGAGATGGGGCGTTTTGCGGGATTGGCTCGATTCCGAGAAAAACACAGAGGGGGAGAGAGAAGAAGAGAAGGATGGAGAAAGTGGGAGAGAAGGAGAGGTCGGGATGGAGGTGGTTGTGTACGGCATACGATGGAATGGGTTTGTTTGTTTTTTAATTTTATTTTTGTTTGTTTTAAAATTTTATTTTGTTTATATGTAGTTTTTTATGTTTTTAATTATTAATTATTATTAATTATTTAATTATGTTTTTATCTATGTGGAGTAGGCTCTACTTGAGTGGGTAATTATCCATGTGTATGAAATTACAAAAACACCCCTGCCACGTCATCAAAGTTAATAGTGCAAACCTTGGTCAAGGGATGAAAGTGGACCATTTAGAGTTTGGGGAAGCAAAGTGAGATTTGACAGAAGTTTCAGAGGGCATTAGTGTAATTAAGCCTTATAAAAAAAACTATACATGAAATGGACTTTAGAAACACACCCAAAGCTCATTTACAACATAAAAATTACAAAACTATCATCGATTTCTTAAAATAAGCCCAACCTCAAAATCTCATTAAAAAAAACCCAAAACACTCAACAAGGCATCAAAGTAATTTAATAATCAAAATTAAATTCAACAAGGCCAGCTGTCCTATTTTGGGTTCGTTTATAGAAATTAAATGGTGTAGGGTTTATCTATATTACTAGTGCTAAGAATGGATATATAACTAAATACCTCTACTAATGACAATCATGCCACACTCACATTCAAAGGCTCACACCAAACCAAGGCTCATCGCTCATCCAACAATACACTCAAGGAAAAGAAGATAAGACAAACTAATGAATTCAATTCTCTTTGACTATTTCAGGACATTCTTGTGTAGGACATCTATGTAAAGTTCTTTCTAAAATGAAAAGTATTTCCGTCTCGTTCTGACTTTTTTAGCCTACTGCGAACTTCTTTTTATTTAATGTTTTTATGAACATTCTATTGCTAATTTTCCTTTCACTGATAACCCTCTTCACACATAATCCCTTTAAGTGAAAAAATAAATAAATAAAAGAAAAAATTGGTACGCTCAGTAACTGCACCTTTATGTTCCACTCTTTGGTGCGTACATAAGATAATTTTAGCCCACCCTATTTTAAAATTATAGGTCCGTCCCTACTTTTAAACGTTATTGGCGTAGCCCACAGTGCTTTTAAACGCTATTTTAGTCTCATTTTTCTTTTTTTTTTGGCTGGCAGAACTTGTAAGTCCACTATCAACACAGAAATTCCAGTTTCTAAACCACCAACATCAACATAAATTAAATTGCCTGTGTAAAATTTGACATATAAAATAAATAGCTAAGAAATATTTAAATGCAGCTGGTACACAACTGAAAACGAAATAGAAGAATACAGTCTTACTAAGATGCTGAAATTTAGTGTGAAAGGAGAATTTCATTCAACAAATTGTTAGAACTGAATAGACAAAAGAAGAGCTGAAATTTAGTAGTTGAGAAACTTACATCCTCCCATTCATCTTTTTACATTTCATCCTCCAGGAAAATAAATGCAAGCAAACCTGTGAACATGGATCAAGTTTGATAAGCTTGGTTGGTCAGTTTAAAAGTTGTGCTGCAAGAACAACTTCTCTTGAGGTGAAGCAGGTCCAATCTCTTCCTCCAAACTCCTCAACCCATCACCACCGCTCCCACAATTGCCCAAGTTTCTAGCTTCTAAGTTCTTCCCATCTGCATCGGCGTCTGAGACTGAGGACTTCCTCCTTTGGGAAGAGGCAACACTTGGGAATGTGATCCATGAAGGAGCTCTGAATTCAAACCTTTCCGATTCTACCACATCAGTGTCGACCGACCTGTTTGAAGATCTTTGAGAGGACTTTTTGTGCAATCTACTACTTCCCAGTACCACCTCAGTTGGCAAAATAGGTTGCTCGTTACACGGGCTGCCCATTAACAGTGCAAGAGCTCGTTCTAGTGCTGTCGTCACTTTATCCATTGATGGCCTCTCCTTCCCTCTCATTCTCACACACTTGCAGGCTACATTGGCAATTCTTTTCAAGGCTTCAAGGTCAGGTGGGGGTTTCAAAACTGGATCCAGAATTGCATTTATCTCTCCTGACTTGATAAGAGGCACTGCCCATTCAACTATATTTCCATCTTCATATTGCATATCAATGGCTTTTCTGCCACTAAGAATCTCCAACAGCAAAACACCAAAACTATAAACATCAGATTTGGTTGTAAGGTAGTGAAGTCTGTAGTACTCAGGATCAAGATACCCAAGAGTTCCAGCTGGTAGCTCCGCCAATGGGGATCCACTATCTGCAGGTCCCAATAATGATAAACCAAAATCAGACACTCGAGCATTGTGTTCTTCATCAATGAGGATGTTTGAAGACTTAATGTCTCGATGAATCACCGGTGGGCAAGCGTAACCATGCAAGTATTCAATTCCCCGAGCTGCCTGGACTGCAATAGTGACCCTTCGAACCCAATCCAATTGCTCTTTCAAGGCTTTGTTCTTTCCATGGAGGTGTTGATGCAATGATCCATGAGCCATGAACTCATAAACAAGAAGCCTTTCCCCACCTTCTTCACAATAGCCAAGCAGATTGAGTAAATGCGCATGGTTTAATCTTGAGAGCAAGTCTAGCTCTGTATGGAACTCTTTCGAATTCTTTTGCATGTTAGGAGACACTATAGCCCTTTTGACAGCAACAACTGTACCATCTTTCAAAACACCTCTGAAAACACAGGAGAAGCTGCCCTTTCCCACAACAGACACTTCTTCAAAGCCGGCTGTAGCCCTTTCAAGCTCCTCATAAGTGAACATCTGAGCCCTCCTTATCTTCAGGTCATCCAAATCGGGACGAATCTTACCATTGTCTTTATGGAAAGGAGAACCACTCTGAATATTCTTTTTAGACTTCGAATCTTTTGCTGTGCACTGACAGTCTCGTAACTTATAGCGAACATATAAAAATGCAGTTATAGACACAACACTAACCAAGAACACAGCAAAGGCAATCTCTGCAATTATGATAGGTAATTGCATTGACCAAAACCTTTCATTATTCTTGGCATTGGAATACGAAGATGAACAATTTGAAAAGCAGTCAGCTGAGTAACAATTAGAACAGTTATATTCACACTGTCTATCAGATTTCAGAGTGCATCCGGTTTTTTGGTACATTTCAGCAGGACAACCATCGCTGCAAGGCATACATATGTGAGAGTTAGGATATTTGCAAGAGGCACTCTCATGACTAAACTCGTAGAAACCAGGAGCACAAGGAGTAGACTTGCAGAATCCAGGTGCCACAGCTAAGGGAAGAGAAGTTGGAAATCCAAGACCCCAACAAACAGGTAAGAATGATTTGTCAGCAATAACTCCACAAGTGAAGTAATTTCCAGCAGCAATCTCATAAACCTTCATACTTTTCGGAGCCGGTGTACTTGGTTTCACAATAAATCCCCAACAAATCACCCCACGGTCAGAGCTCTTAATCCCACAAGCGTGGAACTTCCCTCCCACAACTGAGAGCATTGGTTCATTTGGGGCCAAATCAACATTGCCTTGATCCGAATACGTCACTGAGATTTCTTCTTCAATGTCCAAGCTTCTTCCCCAACAATAGGGTCTAGAATTCACGCTCTCTAAAATCCCACATACATGATACCCACCAGCTGCAATCTTCCGAAACCTGAATTTTTTCGGGATCAAGCTGATAACCCTGCTACTAGTCTCATCACCCCAGCAAAACACTGTCCTGTTCTGAGAAAACAATCCACAATTGAATTCTGAGCCTGCTGATATTGACTGAACCTGTCCATCAAACACATAGCTTTTGGTCATGTTGTAACCCCAACAATCAACAAAAGAGGTGTTTCTGAGCCTGCCGGTTAAAGGTTTTCGCAATCCACACAAATGGTAATCACCAGCACTGATTTCTACATATTGAGCTTCTTTAATAATGGGTTGAGGGACACCCATTTGGATATAACCACTGCTTCCCCAACAATATGGCTGGTTGGACTCCATGAGAAGTCCACAAACAAAGCCATCACCAGCAGTTAGACCAATAAATGGGAAACGACTTGGAGTTCCATATGTTATTGCTGAGTTTGATCCATAACAGGTCACAAGATGAGACCCATCTAACTTTAAACCACAGAAAACTGGACCTTTCTCCCCGTAAGAAACTGCAATGGCTGACATGGAACCTAGTCCTGAAGCTAAACACCATAAATCTGATAAAATTGCTAGTTTAACAAGAAACCCAGCTCTCAGTATGCTGAAATTAAGGACCCAGATCAGGAAATCCTTTAAAAAAATCCCCATTACAAGCCAATATAACTATTCAAAGATAAAATTTACTCCACCACCTAAAGTTCCTGACTTTTCCTTCTGACCAATTCGAAATGAGAAAGTCAGATATCCACCACAGTTCAACACAACAAAGCAGCATATATTGCAGTACTCTACAAGGAAAAAGCTGTCTTTTTGAAGTTTTTCTAAAGAACTGAAACGACATTACACTCCCCTTTTCTCCATAATGGAAATGAAGAAAAAGGCAACGATGAAACTAAGTCGCCATGAATAAACAGAAAAATAGGTGAATGCGCAACAAACCAACGTACCAGAAGCTACAGATCAGTCAAACCAAGCAGGACCAAATCAGAAAAGCCCTTTCTGAAACAGAGAACTTTTGCAGAAGATTAGTAAAGGCAACAACTTTAAGGAAACCCACACCTACTCATACTCTGTTTATCAACACCGATGTGCAAAAACCTCCTGTTTCTTCACTTTCTGCTGAAAAATAAATCTTAGCACTAAAAAATGATTCCAAGATTTCTCCAAATTTGAATCAGAAACAGAAAGTAAATAACCTTTTCGACCACGTACTTAGTTTTGTTTCAGGCTATCAACAAAACTCAAAAATAGGAACAATAATCTGGTACTTCTCTGTCCATAAAATTTTGCTTTGAATGTGTGTTGGGTGGTAAGGTGAATTTCTTGAAGGGAAATTAAAGAAAGATGGATTGTTGCATGTGGTTGCAAGCAAGAATCTAGAGAGAGAAGCATTTAATGCAATGAAACTGCAGCTTCTGAATAGGACCTCAGTGTAGTTGAGGACATTAAATGAGACGTTAATGCAATTTGATCTTTTCATGCCTGGATTGGAGCACACTTGGCTACCTTTCTGGTGTTTTTAAAAAAAAATTACTTTTTTGTGAAGAATGCATCCAAATTTTGCTCCCCTTATTCTTGTTTTTCCTACTCAGTCCTGGTTTTCAATATTTTTGTTTTCTTTTGCATGCATGACGTTTATTTTTTGGCTCTCATCTCATCATATGTTCCCTCAATCAATTTTTAATGGATATTTCTAACAAAATTAAAATGTTTTTTTATCTGGAAATTTTACATGTTTATTGTACAAATTGGCGTCATCAATTATTTGTGATTGCGCTTGTATAAAATATAATAATTTGTGAGTTCGTAACTTCGTATCAATAAATGATAAATACTAAAACAGAAGTAGAGTTGAATTTTTACTACAGGTGTGAAGTATGTACTCTTTGATCATATATTTATTATACAGGGAGGGAGAAGAACTTTTTCTTTTTATATAAGGGATATTGACGGATTAAAATTCAAACGCATAACTTCGAATGCCTGAGTAACTATTTAAGAAATACAATTCCCTTTATCTTACCAAGAACCTTGTTAGTCGCATAGTTCGATCAATGAATTTGACTTCAACTTTTTTTTTTTTTTTTTTGGGTCAACTGAAAAGCTTGCTTAGGATTAAGAATTCTAAAGTGAGGTTCGCGCCATGGGATGTTGGGAACTTTGACATTTCAAAGAGGGTAAGTGCCAAGAAGTGCTTTTCCTAAAGAGGCTATTGACGTTATAAGGCATAAGTGACGACAGATAAAGAGATCATACTTTCATATATTCCTAAGAAATGCTATATCTTATAGCATAAACAAACACATATTTTCTACTGGGGCATTCATTATTGAAGCAAATACTCAATTCCAACCATTCAATGCACACTAGAATTATAGGCAAGCGCCGATCAACTATGAGAGCATCATAGTGAGGCGCAAATTGTCTTTAAAGACAAAATGCCAAACATTTACCTCGACCGACTTTCAAGTTCTTCTAACCAAAAATTTCTTTGTTTGTGTATCATTTTTAATGAATGTGTGATCTATTGAATTTGTGTATTTAATTGCATGAATTATTTATAATTTGTTTTATATGAATATAACAATTTAAACCCAATTTTTCCAATATGAACATAGCTAGAAACGGACCTAAGCATAAAAGAACCTACTTAAACTGATCTGTCTATAATAGAGTAAACTACTGAGACTAACTCACCTAATAAGCATTTCCCAGCTTTTGAAAATTACACATTAATTTACAATAATAATACAAAACACAAATGTAACAAAGTCCTCTGAAAATCCACGTAAGTGCATGTCTACTTATTTGGAATGATGGAAGCCATGAATCGGAGAATATGAGCGAGAATGAATTAAATGAGTACATGGGAATCAACTCTCCCCTCTAATAATCAATACTGACTTTTCAAGTATTGAATTAGTGACAAATACTTGTATGTTAGTAAGTAGAGAGGAAGTAAGGAATTAGTGATATATTTACTCGATTGAGGGAAAGTCATGAATTGAGGAAACAAAAAATAGGTGTGGGATAAACTATAGACCACCCTAAGATCTAATTAATTCTTGGTTTTTCAAATATTAGATTACGAATTTTAGTGTAGAACGAACATCTTTCTCTATTCGATATGTGTTGAACATTAAAGCATAAATTATTTTGTGATAGTTGATTTCAAATGAATGGTCAAGATTACAAGGTCAGGAAATGATTTTGGCCCTAATGTCTAAATGCCTCAATATTATATTTAGAGTTTAAACGCTCTTAATTACTAAAACTACATCTCCTTATAAGTATCGTTTTCTTTCTTAAATGATACAATTTGTTTGTTGCTTTTGAAAAAAAATAAAACAACGCGAATCTTATAACTATACATGTCAAACTTCAAACTTAATGTTATGTGAAATATCAAAAGGAAAATGACATAATCATATACAAGGATTTGAACAAGTGTGTGTCTTCTTTACTAGAGTGTCAGCTACCATATTAATTAATTCGTTCGAATATATGCCGTAGGAACTCATTGAAGGCCAGGAAATCTCATGTCTCAATGCTAAAACGAAACCATCAAAACTTATTTTAAAATTAATGTTGTGATTTAGGAGGGCTCCAAACATGAGATTTGACATTAACCTAACACATCTTGGGCATGAGATAGGGTGGGGTCATGATTAGGTTCAATTCCTCCTTTGTAAGAAAAGAAACAAAAGTCTCCACGGAGACAAATATCCAAAATTCTAGAATATCTCTAGAACCAGAAGACACAAAACTTGATAAAGCAAAATTTCAGTTTGAATAAAAATATCAAATTTTTTTTGTCAGTAATAAATATAGAATTTTCTAAAAACCAATTAGAAAATGACAAGTGACTATTTTGCGGTTTTCTCTCCAAATAAACTCTATATGGATTTTTGTACGTATAATACGTCATGCCAAAATGAGTTTATTTATAAAAATATATTGTTATTATCACACGTACAACACAGAACCTGCAAATGCATGTGTTTGTTTTAATTGCTTCTAAATTGAAGATTATTATCTCATAAACTAAGGAGATTTTGATGATCCAAAGTAGTGGGGAGGACCAACCTCAGTTTACCTTAATGGAGAGCCCATATCAATCACTGAACATTTATTAATTTAATACACATCTTTGTTTTCATAGAGTTTGGTGGGTGATATGCTCAAGGAATTTTATATTGGTCTCTCATATGATTTTCTAATTATAAATTAGTGAATAATTAACAACATCTCATCCTGATTTGCATATTACATGTTCCCAATGCCAATACAAACAAAATTGGACAATTCATTTCATGCTAGAAGCTTCTTAATTATATACATATATTATGGAAATTTGTTCCTTACAAACTCAGCAGAGCACAAAACAGTCTAGTAGCAAATCAAAGTGGTGACCTCGTGCTTCCCCGTGCTTGACATCCAGGTTTGAAATTTAAGGGGTTTCTTTCCTCCCAATGTAGCCACAAAAAAAAAAAGGGATGGGGGGCTACGAGGTCAGATTATAGAATACTACGGTAATACGGTCACGTGGTACATCTTGTACACGTGTATAATATAAGTGAATATTTATTGATACTATTTTCTAAAAATGGGAAATGTATCACATGTACATGCTACCGTAATACTCTATAATTTCTCTAGATTTATGGGCAGCAAATCACACATGCATGCTTAACATATACCCAAAACAAATTTAATGATTTCAAAATAAATTAAGAAATGTATTTGTGCTTACCATGTCTTTACTTTAAAAAATAAAAAAAGGAACCACAGTTTGATTTTTGACCAAGATTATGTTATGAATATTAAAAATTAAAAATAAAAAGGTTTTGTATTTAAAATTGGATTTCACATGCTTGATCTTGGTTTTACCAGATTACAATATTTATTCTTCATTCTTGTGGTCCTTGCAAAAGCTGTAGTCTCCTCCTGATTTAGCGCGGCAGTCAATGCGCTGTTGTTGTTGTTGTCGCCGATGCACATAGTTTAGGGATTGCTTTTATTTATTTATTTTAATTTTTATAAATAAGGATCCCTTTTTATTTGTTTAGTTGGTGAGAGGAATAAATGGACTCAGAAAAATATTTAAAATTTAAAAACAAAACACAACACAGGGTGGAAAGCAACGGATATGAAGATGTAACATTAACTGGAGTTGTTTGAAATTACATAGCAACCCATGGCCAATGACCTTAAAGACAAAAAACATAAAAAAAAATAAAAGAGTACTAGGAATTCAACTCAAAGCTTGTTTTACACTAAAGTATTAGAGCAAATACTTTCATTGCAAAGTAGTATGTGTGTGCTTAATATCATTGATGTTCATGATTATTTATATTTTCTATTGCCTCAGCAAAAAGAAGCTTTTCAAAGTTGAAGTTGATCAAATCTAACCTTCGATCAACTATGTTATAAGAAAGATTATTGAATGGTTTTAGTTATGTTATTCATTGAAAAAGACATGGTAAAAAAACTTGATTATGTAAAGTCAATTGATACTTTTACATCGAAAAATGTAAGACGAGTGATATTTAAGTGATGTATTGATGTATTTTATAATGTTGTTATGTGAATTACATATTGTTAATTTTCTTTTTAAGTCACAATTGTGACTTTGAGTTCATATAATTTTTTTTTAACTTACCTAAAAAAATCACATAAATATACATAGAGGATAGGACCACCCGAAATATTTAATACATATTATCCATTATATTTAGTCTAAATTGTTATACAATATAGTTGGATATTAAAAAGTTAAGATTAAATATAGTTGAATATATTTTCATATCCAATAAAATAAATATTTTCACTTGGCGAACCTGTCCTGACCCAAGCCACTCCGAGTTATGAGTTCGATTTCATCACTGAATTGAAACCTCTACAATTTATGTTTTTATGTGTGTGAGAGAGATACATTTTGTTCTCGCTTCATCTATCACCAAGAATATTTTGCCCTATTTTGGTTGAGGATGATGTGTTTTGGTTGTACAGAGATAGGCTTGGCATGAGAGTTTCCTTTGATGAGTTAAGATATTGAGCTTGGCATGAGAGGCTTGTGGCGTGGGAGCTAAGAATCCATAAGTTTAGCAGGAGAGAGTAACTTGCTTGAGAAATGAATGGTTATGGGAGTGTATTGTGGAATGATTGGATGGTGTCCAAGGCTTAAGGTGATATTATGGAAGAGAATGAGAATGGAGAGGCTAAGGCCTGGGTTTTATCTAGAGCACGACAGTGCATGGTTTGCTGGGTTGTTTACTGTGGCTAGAGCACGGCAGCAAAATGGTTATTGTTTCTGGGTTTGGAATGGCTAAAGCTTGAAGTGTTTTGGGTGAGCACGCAGCAAGAGTACAGCAGCAAGAATGGTTGTTGTTTCTGGGCTTGGAATGGCTAAAGCTCGGAAAAAAAAAAAAAAAAAAGGGAATGGGGGACTCTGAGGTCAGATTATAGAATACTACGGTAATACAGTCACGTGGTACATCTTGTACACGTGTATAATATAAGTGAATATTTATTGATACTATTTTCTAAAAATGGGAAATGTATCACATGTACATGCTACCGTAATACTCTATAATTTCTCTAGATTTATGGGCAGCAAATCACACATGCATGCTTAACATATACCCAAAACAAATTTAATGATTTCAAAATAAATGAAGAAATTTATTTCGGTTCCCACAGTGCTTACCATGGCTTTACTTAAATATTAAAATAAATTAAGAAAAAAAAAAGGAACCACAGTTTGATTTTTGACCAAGATTATGGTATGAATATTAAATATTAAAAATAAAAAGGTTTTGTATTTAAAATTGGATTTCACATGCTTGATCTTGGTTTTACCAGATTACAATATTTATTCTTCATTCTTGTGGTCCTTGCAAAAGCTGTAGTCTCCTCCTGATTTAGCGCGGCAGTCAATGCGCTGTTGTTGTTGTTGTCGCCGATGCACATAGTTTAGGGATTGCTTTTATTTATTTATTTTAATTTTTATAAATAAGGATCCCTTTTTATTTGTTTAGTTGGTGAGAGGAATAAATGGACTCAGAAAAATATTTAAAATTTAAAAACAAAACACAACACAGGGTGGAAAGCAACGGATATGAAGATGTAACATTAACTGGAGTTGTTTGAAATTACATAGCAACCCATGGCCAATGACCTTAAAGACAAAAAACATAAAAAAAAATAAAAGAGTACTAGGAATTCAACTCAAAGCTTGTTTTACACTAAAGTATTAGAGCAAATACTTTCATTGCAAAGTAGTATGTGTGTGCTTAATATCATTGATGTTCATGATTATTTATATTTTCTATTGCCTCAGCAAAAAGAAGCTTTTCAAAGTTGAAGTTGATCAAATCTAACCTTCGATCAACTATGTTATAAGAAAGATTATTGAATGGTTTTAGTTATGTTATTCATTGAAAAAGACATGGTAAAAAAACTTGATTATGTAAAGTCAATTGATACTTTTACATCGAAAAATGTAAGACGAGTGATATTTAAGTGATGTATTGATGTATTTTATAATGTTGTTATGTGAATTACATATTGTTAATTTTCTTTTTAAGTCACAATTGTGACTTTGAGTTCATATAATTTTTTTTTAACTTACCTAAAAAAATCACATAAATATACATAGAGGATAGGACCACCCGAAATATTTAATACATATTATCCATTATATTTAGTCTAAATTGTTATACAATATAGTTGGATATTAAAAAGTTAAGATTAAATATAGTTGAATATATTTTCATATCCAATAAAATAAATATTTTCACTTGGCGAACCTGTCCTGACCCAAGCCACTCCGAGTTATGAGTTCGATTTCATCACTGAATTGAAACCTCTACAATTTATGTTTTTATGTGTGTGAGAGAGATACATTTTGTTCTCGCTTCATCTATCACCAAGAATATTTTGCCCTATTTTGTGGTTAGATGGGTCAGACGCAACCATTGAGGTCTCATCACCTTTTCATGCTTAGTATAGTCCTAATTCTCTTTTTTTATTTATTTTAAATATGCATTAACGGTAAGAAATTTTGGTTGTGGGTGGCACAACGCGGGTGTGACTAGTAAATGGGTTTGGAGTTCTCTTAGATAGAAAATTTGATCGTTCAGTTAGTGGGAGCCAAAACATAAGTTGACGTATCAATAGTAGTAAGACATTGTCGTTTTATTCATAAGTACAAGCCTTCATATCAGCTAATTTTTTAATATTGTGTTTTCCTCTTTTCACCCGAGGTAACTATTGGAAGGAATTTTTGGTCATTCTTTTCTTGAGTTGTGTAAGTGTGCCACCACCAAGCCACTGAATAGCTTGGATGAAAAGGGTTGGATGGATATGTTGCGCATCTAACTTCTAATCAAATAATTGATCGACCAAGCAAGGAATATACTCTTGGCTTAGGTTCTTTCACTTCATCGGGCTCGAGAATGGTTAGACTTCGTATGGATATTTTTGTGATTTTTTTATATAGTGAGAATCATGCAATTAAATTAAAACGTAATTTAAACTAAGAAGTTAAACCATAGAGTGTTTCTTGAAGTTGGTTAGGATGATACCATATGGTCTTGTTTTGCAAGCTTGATAACATTCCATAAAGTGTTTCTTCAAGTTGGATCAAGTCCATTACATCCATGTAAACAACCTACATTGAATAAGTAACAATTAGATAAAAACAAGCGCATCACGTTAATAACCACACTCTACATTCGTTAGTTTTCTCGAAGTGGCTTGGGAAAAAAAGATAAGCCAAACAAAAGATCCAATCAATTCTGTCCATCTAGCTTCCACACTAAAATTGATCTTAAGAATCTCAATGGATTTTCTTCACATGTATAGATTCTACTTTTGTTCTAAAGTCCTCTTTAGTTCACTCCAATATCTTACATATTTAAATATTTGATATGAAAATATTTTACAAGTTGGCCAAAAAAGAAACATTTCTACAATAAGAAGTGTTAATACAAGAAGCATTAAAACTTATAGTTTTCTCTAATATATAAGTTAGCTTTAAAGATTGTATTTTATTGTAAAGCAAACTGATCATTTACCATTTCAGGGTATAAAAGCATGACTTGTATGATCTTTTTGTTCATATGTTATGTGTTGGGGAGGCTAGAATTTTATGAAGACCTCTGAATGAAATACGGATGTGGTCTAAACAGTCCAGAACAAGTGTGAATCTCAGCTCTGTCAAAGAGTCTTGAAGTTCAAGACATCCTATTTGGAAATTTAGGAATTCTAGGTACCCTTTCAAATAAGTTGCAGATTTTCAGCAAAACAATTCAAAATTGCAAAACGTAGTGTAGAAGGTCAAAGTGTTATGTGAATAATTTGTGATCAACCTAATTCCTTCTTGCCCTTTTAAAGTTAATGCATGCAATTGGATTTTAATAGTTGAACAATGCAATTGGATTTTAATAGTTGAACAAAAATCTTCACTATCAACAAAAATGTTCAACGACGGAAAAATAGATTGTAAATTATTTTTTTGGGTCGTTCAACAAAAATGTTCAATGACCGAAAAAAAGATTGTAAATTATTTTTTTCTTTTTGAGAAGAGCCGATTGTATCTATATATGGATGTAGAGTCAACCAAGCAAGTCCAAGCACCGTAGAGTCGGACCCAATTAAGTAAGGCCCAATATGGTACGACCCATATCTTTGATTGGCCCGTTTAAAGTCCATTTATTAAATTACATTTTTTTTATATACAAATAATATGCAATATAATTATATTTATACCTTAAATTCAAGCCTATTTCTTTTTGTCTGATAATATAATTTAAAAGTGAATGTTTTCCTTATAAATAAAAGAATAATATTTTTTTTCAAATTTCTACTTTTTAAACCCAAATAATATTGTAGCCCGTTAATATTTAAATGCAGTTAAAAAAAGTCTTTTTTTTTCTAACAACTAATAAATCTTATTAGCATGTACATAGTTGTAAAAAAGGATTGAAATTAAATTTTAAAAAAAATTGCAATAAATAAGTCAAGCTTAGCTTGGGCCCATATCGCCCTGTTTAGTGGGGTGACATGAGTGCAAACCATTCCTATATAGGTTCAGCCCGATATGCTTTATAAATGGGCCAACTCTGATAGGGCCAGGCTCGCCTAACACATCCCGTTTGACACCTCTAGTTGCGACCCCAATTGTTTTTGGCCTAACTTTATATTAGTTTCTTTTTTTCTCTCTCCTCTCTCCCGTGCTTCCTCTTCCTTTAAAATCCTTCTTCTTCTTTTTTGTTATTTTTTTGTTTTATGTAAAAATCCTTCTTGTGGTATTTTGGAAACATTCAAATAATTTTATTTTGCGCTATCTTTTGTGTTATGAAATTATTATAAAAAGAGAAAGACAAAAGAAGAATTTACGATTGCAATACCAAGACCAAATTTGAGGAGAACAAAGATTGAGAGAGGAACCACTTTTGAAGAAACGAAAAGAAATGAAAAATGGAAGA